>LKNJ01004610.1:0-30245 GCA_002120245.1 Maccullochella peelii | reverse complement strand
TACAGTTCATACTGCTGTTAATACTACTGCTGATTATACTACTAGTGATTATACTACTACTGATTATACTACTGTTAATACTACTGCTGATTATACTACTAGTGATTATACTACTACTGATTATACTACTGTTAATACTACTGATAACACTACAGTTCATGCTGCTGATAATACTACTGATTATTGCTGATGATACAGTTTATAGGTACAAGTACTCAGACCTTCTACTTCAGTAAAAGTACTAATACCACAGTGTAAAAATACTAAGTAAAAGTCCTGCATTCCACTAATGTTCACTCAGTGTGTAAATTACAGTCAGTATTAGTTTGATTGGTACCAGCTTCAGTTCTCTAATCACACTGATCAACACTTCCAAGTCGTAACCATGGGAACGTTTCCTGCCCTCATGACATCAGCCTGACCTTGTCGCTCTGCTCTGCATAACAGCACCATGTCGGGGAGGAGGTTAAGAGACGCTGTCAAACAGGTGAGATACGACATGCACGCAAACATCAGCACCACTTCACACCTGCAGCATGTCATGTGGTGATACTGTGTGTGTGTGTGTGTGTGTGTGTCAGGAGCTCAAGTCGGAGGGGGCGTTCAGGAACACGGAGGTGGTCATCGCTGGCCTGAGTAACGTGTACACTCACTACATCACCACCTACGAAGAGTACCAGGTACACGGCCGCTGAGGCTCATCGGTACTGTAGTATTTAGAGCCGTCCACCAAACTGACAGAACGACAAAAACGTGACTTCTCATAGTGTAAATAATTCAAACTGATGGTCGTCATCAGCTGTGACCTCGCCTGTGTTTTTCAGGTTCAGCGGTATGAAGGAGCCTCCACCATCTACGGTCCGCACACGCTCAGTGCATACCTGCAGAAGTACAGAGGCCTGGCCAGAGCCATCGCACAGGTGCGACAGGCCGGATTACACCCTTAATAATCATTCGAAACAACACTCGAATNGGGGGGGGGGGGTAACAGTGGTCCTGAGTGTCTCATTGTCTTTGTGTTTTCAGGACAGAGTGTCGGAGCTGCCTGCTGGCCCTCAGCCTCCCTTCTTTCAGAAGCTCTTCAATCTGCTGCCTGTGGCGTCTGTTGACAGAAAACCAGTGAACAGCAGCTTTGGAGACGTCCTGCAGCAGGTGTACCCTGTCTACAGACAGGTAGGACAGTCCTCTGCTCACACTGGCTGTTGGCGTCCCTCAGGGCTCAGCACTCGGCCCAGTTTGTTCCAGTCTGAAGATGCATTTTCTCTCTCAGTTTAAACTGTGTTCTGTTTATGCTGATGACACCCAGCTGTTTAATATGTGAACGTACACAAAATACAGTATTTCAATGTGTTTTTCAGGGTGATGTTGTCTCTGTCACGTTCGTAGCAGGAAACCCTCGACATTCTGGAGACACTGTAAGACCAAAAATGTTGTCTTTTTCCTTTAGTTTTGTGATGTAATCTGTTTCCTGGTTTGTCTCTTTGTAGTTCTGTTACTTTCTTGCTTCGCGTCCTCTCTAACCTCCTCGGTCTTGTCGTTCGTCGCAGAGAGATAAAACTTTTGTGACTGTGGAGATTTATGACAACAGAACAGACACCTGGGAGGTTGTTCACACTGATGCATCATGGGAGACCAGGTAGGTTAATCTGTAGGCGGTGCATGCTCTCTGTGAAGGCCAGATCTTATATGTCTTATAATCAGGGTCGTCTTATATTCGGGTCAATGCTGAGCCACTTCCTGGTGTGAGCGGGCATTAAGGCTGAAGCTAAATCAGGCACCAGCAGCCCTGCTGACACCAACGTTTACCTCCAGTTGTCTTTGAGGATATTAAATGACTCTGCTGTTGCAGGTTTCACTGGCTGAAGGGTTCAGACCGGCAGAGTAACTCCACGGTCGAGTGGCACATTCCCCCGTCGGCCCCCAGCGGCTCCTACAGGATCAAACACTTCGGACACTACAAAGAGCTGAAAGGCCTGCGACCTGTCCTCACACCGTACGAAGGCACGTCTGACGTCTTCAGAGTCGCCGCCAGCTTTTACTACCAGTGAGATCTCCAGTTCCTGCGAGGTCACACCTCCTGATCCTACAAAGAGCATCGCCTCAAAGAAAACCTCCAGGACTTTTCTGTGAACTCCGGTCTGTGTTTCCAGGACCTGAAACTCTTAATTCTTTTTAAAAAATTATGAGGAAATTAAAAATACTTAAATTCATTCATTAAGGCTAGATTTCTAAGAAAAAAGTCAGGAAATGTTCAGACGTTTTTTGCGTTTAACTGAAAATGTAGTTTGATTTCAGAACTTGTTAAAAATGTATCATTTGGTTTGTTTTCTTGCACAAATTAAATGAGAAAAAAGCAATGAATGTTTAGTAGTTTTGTTCTCATATTTAAACCTGCAGTAACTATTTTATGGCCACTTGGGGGCAGCAGAAACAAGCAGTGAACACGACTCTGACAGATTAACCCCTCTATAGTTGATATGTTGAATTTAATAGGAAACCGCTGCTGGTTTGCACATCCAGCAGTTACAGATCAACAGGTGGTGTTTGTTTCACCTGATGAATCTCAGTCTTTTACTTGAGTGACATTTTCAAGTCAGGACTATTTGTCATGAAGTATTTTTACACTGTGGTATTACTACTTTTACTGAAGTAAAGAATCTGAAAACGTCCTCCATCACTGCATATACATACATGTATATATATTTATTTTATATATGAACACACTATGTGGAGTATACTGTACCATTATTCTTCTGGTTATATTGAGCAGCTTTGGGCACAAACATTTCCTTTCAGGATTAATAAATCTTAAATGGTCTTTAGGTTTGTTGTGCTGATTCTAACATAATAAAAATGACAGAACTGAGTTAATAGAAAAAATATTTATTTTAAACTCGTCTGTATAGAAATTTGTCAAGCGAACCAGAACTGCACAACAGAGACATTGTAATCGTCACAGCATGAACCCACGAAGCATGAATCAGGTCAAGACACTAACGCTGACGTGCACTGAAGGTCAACAGATCAGAAAACCTTCAGAAACGTGGAGCGCTTCAGTCATGAAGCTCTTTGTTTCTTAGAGACGCAGACGTCAGGGATACACAGACCATCTCACCTGTCTCACCTGACCTTTTTTACGAACCAAATCCTTTCTCCATTTATGTTGTGATGAGAAATGTCATCGCTGACTGGATTCTGTTCAGGATTTAAACTGGATTCATGGTCGACACAAAGGGTTAACGGGAGTCCCGCCATAGATATGGGTAGTGGGCTACCTACCCTGTAGGCATCGGATTTCACCTGTCATCTCCACACCAGACGAACATGTATACGATCAGACTTTATATTGTTCACATTCTTGCAGAGCGACTGTGGCCTACACATGTACTTAAAACACTGGAGTTACATCCGGGTGACTTGTTATCTCTGGATCTATCTGTGTTATTGCTGTGGTTACGTTTGTTCATTCATACAAAGCGGCGATCTCTGTGAGCAGATGCTCTCGCTTTGTAAGATGTTTGTTAGCGAAAAGGAAAAAACTACTGAGAGTCTTTAACTTCCTTCATGTCGTCTTCACTCTCAACAAACTCCAGCGGCATCAGAAACACGTCAGGGAGCCTGTCAGCCATATGTAGCCTACGACGTAAACCCTTAACACAGAAGTATAACTCCAGAGGAGACAGTTCACCTGTTCACAGCACCTGCACTGACTATATATTATATTGCATATCAACATCAGACTTTGGATAAAAATAAATTCCCTTTTTCAACATAAGTGCTATGATATAAATAAAGATGCATCTATCTCTCCACATTACTCCTTCATCTGTATATTGCATGTTTGTCCCACACGTTTAAGATCTCAACACGACACTGAACCTCATGAGCTCATTCAGACGCAAACCCAGAACTCTGAAGGCTGTTTGCTTTAATTTGACATTCCTGACAGAAGTCACGGGCAACAGAGTGATAAACAGAAGTCCATGCCAACTGAGCTAACTGCTGTGTGATATGGCTGAAAGCTCCAGAACAAGCCAGGAAGGAAGAACCTAGCTTGCTTTATGAGGAGGTTTTTGGTCTTGGAGACTCACATTTTCAAGCGTCTCAGTGTTGCTTTGTTTGGAAGGAAGGTTCAGTGTCTTGCTTCATCATAAAACCTGCCATCATAAATAAAATTGTCTTTGTCCTCCTCGACCACAGTGGCAGAGTAAAGTGCTTTCAATTTGACACGCAGACATTTAGTCCTGTATAAAAAAACGTTTTGGTCCATTAAATCAAACGAGATGGAAGTAATACAAGTTTACAGTTAGTTTTACCTCCAGAAACATCCTCATCCCACATCCAAGTGTACAAAAGAATTCAGACTTGAGGATGCAGGTAAATAAATACACACACTGTAGGATGCTGGTATACCACTGACAGATCATTAGGCAATACAGATAGATGTCTGGGCTCTTTTTAAACTCTATAAAACTCTGCTGGAGTATTTACAGCAGTTTACAGGAGTATTACAGATGTTCAGTTTGGAGAGGAAGTAGTGAGAAGTCTGCTTCTACCAACACGTTACGTTAACATGCTGCCCTAACATGCTAAATGTGTTATGCTAACGGCTCAATGTGACTGTATGTAGAACTTAATGCTAACATAGCATTAACCTTAGTATGCTAACGTAGTAACTGCAAGCATGTTACAACATGCTCAGTGTTTCATGCTGACATGCTAACGCTAGAGTTACTATGCTAATGCTATGGTAATATGTTACATTAATGGTAGCATGTTAACATGCAAACATTATCTCAATAACTTCTAACATGCTAACAGCCATAACATTAGCATATCAATGGTAGGTTAGCATTAAGTTCTTCGTACAGTTGAGTCATGTTGAGTTAAGTTAAGCTAACATTGTATTGTTAGCATCAAACATTTAGCATGCTAACGTAGCATCTTAACATTCAAATGGAAACTTTTATATGTTGACATAGCATTAAAGTAACATGTTACTGTAAGATTAGCATAGCAACTGAAATTAGCCAGGCTAGCTGTTTTCCCCTGTTTCAAGTCTTTATGCTAAGCTAACCAGCTGCTGGCTGTAGCTTCATATTTGCCGTACAGACAGAGTGACATCAATCTGAACATCTGACTGTCAGAGAGAAAGATAAGTGCATTTCCCAAAATGTTGGAGCTATTCTTTTAAATCAATATATTTCTTTGATCGGCATGACAAACATTAAGTTAACTGCTCCTAAAAATGGACGGGATGGATACGTCACACACTAATCAAAACATAACAAAACAAAAATCAGCTAACATGACGTAAAATGTCAGACTGAGCGATGGAGTGAAAGATTCTCAGGCTACGACCGTCAGAACGACGTCATCAACTCCGGAGCTACACGGCTAAATTAGCTGGAATATAATTATATAAATATCGGAAAGAGAAAAAGCATCTATTTGCTGCATCTCGACAAATTTCTTTATATAATCCAGAGCGTGACCTCATCTGACACACAATCCACCCACCACTTCCTCTCCTCTGAACAGGAACACAAAGATCTTTTCTCCTCTCAGATAATCACATGAAGAGTTTTGGGGTGGAAAGAGTTTTTGGGAGTTTCCACTTCCTCTCACATGGTTTTGGTGACTTCCTGTTTGCTGAGGAGGACTTCCAGCAGACGGAGTTTAGCCTTGAGCTGTTTGTATTCCTGGTATTCCTCCTTCATCGGAGTTCGATCCTCTTTTTGGCAGATTCTGTCGGTAAACGCAAGAGTGCGTATATGATTATATACTTTAATATTATTACAGATGCATTAACATGTAAGCTGCATTTTCTATAATAATTTATCACAATTTATCAGTTGATGTCTTTTGTATCTAAAATCTTAATGTGTAAATGTAGTGGATTAGAAATATAAAGTAAGCACTGGAGGTCTGCACTCCCTGAGGACGGAGTGTATGGTCTCTCACCTCCCAGTCTGACGGTAAAACTCGTCCTCAAACTCTCTCAGAGCTTTACGCCTCGTCTTCTTCTCTGCCCTCGTCTCCCGCAGACACTGCAGCAGCTGAGACCTGGTTTAGTCGGAGGACACAGTGTAGAGGTTAAAACCGGGACATTTGGTTGGACAGCCTGCACGGATTAAGCCCAGTTTGAACCCCCTAATTGGCTGCCAAACACTAATGAGAAGCAAGAAGCAAGAAAGCTCCACGTGGACGGGTTTTACTGTGAAGCGGCTACATGATGACCAACGTTTGAGTTCTTAGACGCTGCTCAATAAAAGTTGGTCTTAAATGTAGCACTGTAGCTCTAATGTTGGCATGTTGGTATGAAACATTTAGCATAATAAGGTAGCATGTTAACATTAGAACAGAAACGTCTATACATGTTAACATGCTAGCATTAACATAACATGTTACCATAACATTTGCATTCATATCTAATCATATGAAACTTGCACACACAGACCTGGACGCTTCGTGCAGGTTGGCCATGGTGAGAGCAGGTTGTTGATGGACGGCTTTCACCTCGTCTAACGGGGACACGAAGGCGGGGTCGCTGTCCCGGTCGCTGTCCTCCTCGCAGACAGCTGGTCGGGTTGCTCTGCGAGGAGGCGGGACAGGAAGTTTATCGACTGTCGTGGAGCTCATCGAGTCTTCGTCAGAACCATCCTCTTCCTCCTGAGAGACCGAAGCAGAAAACTAAAGAGAGAAACGACTCGTGTGTTCTGACATCTTTACCTGCGGTGGAGCTAAAGATGTAAAGTTCGTCCTGAGGGTGGCGCTAGAGGAAAGGTCATGTTCCATACGTCAGCCACGACCAGCAAACCAGTAAAAACACACGTAATGTGAATGCCATTTATTTACAAGCATGTATATTAACCTGACAAAAAGACATGATAATGAGACGGGTCTTAATCCTGATCTTTACATTTAGTTTAACTGAGCTGAGATAAGGCCGAATATATACCCCACAAAAATAAAATAGAAATAAATGAAGCATGCAAACACGTTAAATATAGTAAAATATAGCTAGTTGGTCAGTTATTGTCTCTGTCCTGGCTTTCATTGATGATCAACTGTCTTGTTATTAGCATCATGAATTGACAGATTGTCATCTGTCAATTAAAATAGATAAACATTTTAATATATTTTTTCCCCACGAACATGCAGACTTCCTGTCACATGGCCCCAACAAGCTCCAACCACAGGGTGACAGATCCTGTCGTCTCACCAGACTGTGCTTTGAGCTGAATGCTAATGTTAGCATGCTACCAGTGTGATAGTCTTGAATGTGTGTGTGTGTGTGTGTGTGTGTGTGTGTGTGTGTGTCTCACTATGGTAGTGATGGTCGGGCTGGCACACAGCAAACGTTTGATCATCTGGTATCTGTCGTACAAAGGCTTCACCAGGTTCTTCTCCTGTTTTGTTCCCTGACAGACAGACAGACACACAGACAGACAGATATGAGACGATGAATTAAGCAATGGAGATATAGTCCAGTTTTAACGGTTAGACGTCTTTTCTGTTATCAGCTGCTCCAACAACCAACAGGAAGTTATTCATTAAATCCACGCATTTTCTGCTCCTGTGCTGTTTGTTACACTGCACACTAGGTGGTGCTGTTACCCTACATGAGCAGCTGGTGAGGACTCACCGGCCGGCCGTGCAGACTCTCAAAGTAGAGCAGACATTTCTGCAGATTGATCTTCTCCAACACCATCTGAGCCTGAGTCATCTCCTGCACACACACACACGCACGCGCACACACACATGCGTACACACACACACACACACACACACACACACACAGTCTGTCAGCAGATCAAAAGCAACAACATAGACGAAGGGAAATAAAACGGAGAAGAAAATGAACTGAGTTTGGTGGGGATGCAAGCATGACAGCTCTACATGGATTCATGCTGTGCTGACTATCGCTTGACAAATTTCTGTACAGACGAGTTTAAAATATTTTTGTTATTAACTCAATTTTGTCATTTTTATTATGTTAAAATCAGCACAACATAACCCAACAGATGATTTAAGATGTATTCATCCCGAAGGAAAGTTTTGTGACCCAGAGCTGCTCAATATAACGAGAAATATAAATATATACTGAACATAACATACAGTGGACACCTGAACATAAACTGCCTTTAATCTCGACTCAAACATTTAGTTATTGACCTCATGAAGTCATATAACTGCATATGCAGAGAAGTCTGTGAGTGGAGGGAAAGCAGAATAAATAGAAGAGGGGGAGAAAATGGAGGAGAAAATGACCAGAGTTTGGTGAGGATGCATGAGTAAAAGCTGGCGTCTGAGCACCACAGCGACCTTCATGTTGTCTGGCAGGCCCAGGGCTTGTCTCTTCTCTCTCAGCCGTCTGAACAGAGACTCCACCGTTTCCTCCAGAGTGGGGTTATGCTCTGGTGCCCCCTGCTGGCCGGAGCCGTACCTGCAGGACACACCGACGCTGACTGATGGACCTGACGATACTGTGTCACACTGAGTCCGTGTGAAGTGATGTGGTGGTGTTACCTGCAGATGTTTTCTGGACCGTCCTGCTCCTTCGACTCGAACACCGACTGTCTGAGTCTCAGCTCTGCAGGAGACACACAGACAGGCAGCGCTGCAATGTAACTAAGTACATTTACTCAAGTACTGTACTGAAGTACAAATTAGAGGTACTACTTTTTCTTCTACTGCACTACATTTATCTGACAGTGTTAGTTACTTTACACATTCAGATTTTTACACAAAACATACAAAGAGTTTATAAAATATGATGTTTTGTTGTACAGCTGAAACAACTGATTAGCTCGACCAGCTACAACAGTAAAATCCTGCTTTGACATTAATTAAAGACGTTAAGACAGTAAAGATGTCTGAGACACTTAAACTGGACAACATGTCTGCTCCACTATCCTCAAAATGTTGCTTTAATAAGAACAAATGTGAATAAATGTTTAATCATCAGCAGCTGATCTTTGAAAAATATCCCTGAATGCTGTTATGATTATACCTCTGAGCTGTCTGGATATGAACTCAGGATTCATATGTTCAAATTAAAAAAACAGCTGAATTTTGTTTAATATCTTAAAATAAAATGAAATATTCTTTTGTAATTTGATTATCTGGGACCAAACGTTCCTCTCATGCTTTTTAAAAGAGGAGGCTTTAACCACTTTTGCTGAAACACCAGCTGATGTTTTTACCTTTGAGCTGTTTGCGAGCCTTCGCCAGGTCACTCATCACTCGGATCATCTCTGGGTTCGAGTATTTATCGTTGTGGGACGGCTGAGAAACACAACACGGCACCATCAACATCACTTCTACACAACAAGAAGTAAAAAACTGAGCGGAAGTTAAGAACTGTCAGAGAGATGCTAACTACACAGCTAACATAAGAGGGCTACATCAAGTGTGAGACAGCCGCGGCTAGCCTTAGCTACAGCTAAAGCTCAGATGTCTGTAAATGAAAAATATCCATTTTGGTTTTTTAGTTTGTTATGTATGTATGTTACATTATTAAATAAGACAGCAGCTAAATCAATTCATGATGGAGAACAAAAACAACAGCTAAACTCCTGCTAAAGGTAGCTAGCTTAGCATAAAGGTAGCTAGCTTAGCATAAAGTAACTAGCTTAGCATAAAGGTAACTATCTTAGCAGATCTCAGTAGCTGCCGTTAATCTGATTTGGTGGTTAAGCTTCCTTTAAATCACATGCTTCTGTAGTTACTGCACTCTGCCTTTGTAATCTTCTTTATGAAACACCCCTCTGGGTCCTGGATTTGATTGTGGACTGGAGTCCTGCTCCCTGCTGTATTTACCTTGTAGTTCATCTCCTGCTCAAACTGATCCTCAAACCTGCGAACCTTCTTCTTCAGGGCCTGAATCTGTTTGCTGAGGAAAGGGATGGAGGAGGGACACTCGTCCTCCGATCCCTCCGGCCTGACCCGACCCCGACACCTGGACAGAGACACAGACAGGTTAACAGACAGACAGGTAAACAGACAGACAGATCTAGTAACATCAAATCGGTCTGGTGTTATTCTGTATTTCTGTTATCATCAACAGATCTCATGTTCAGACCCAAACCAGCAACATGTGAGTCCAGCTCTCAGTCCTGTCTGACTTCCTGTCTGTGGCTCTCAGTCCTGTCTGACTTCCTGTCTGTGGCTCTCAGCTCATTGGTTCCTGCTGAAGACGTAAATCTTTAAAAACACAAATATACAGTTTGATGTTTCAATCAGCTGCTCGCTGTAGTTTTTTAATCAGACAAACAGGAGGAAATAGAGACTCTGTTGGGGACTATTTTCAGCGGCGGATGAATCCACATTTGGTGCTCTAGTGAGTATTTGGGGCAGCAGGTTGGTGTGTGTGTTGATGGTGATGAGGCTCACTGATGTGTGTTTAATAGTTTTTATACACACAGTAGCTGTCAGCTGATCTCACTGCTGCTGTGAGTCTGAACGTGAAGAAAATATAGAAACTTTTACTTTTAAATAGAAGACAAATAAACATGAGAATAAGGGACAGGAAGTAGATCCAGTGCGCCTGTTAATAAGAAAGAGGAGAAAACAAAGTGGAGACATTAAGACATAAAGTGGGTCACAGACACATCTGGACCCTCAGCTTCAGGCTGTGGGTCAGACAACAGAAGAAGAAGAAGGATGGATTATATAAGACTTGTTAATGCAGCAGACAGCACAGAGAGGCAGCCTGCACTCGGACAGGATTTTATTTTAAATACTTTAATACCCAGAAATCATGTAATGGGATGTTTGTGGAGCCGAACTGAGACAAACAGAAGGATCATTGGATTTCCACTAATACATATCTGCCGTCCTGATAGCTTCAGCATCGCTTTTAGCTCAGAAAAGATGTTTCTGTTCCTAAACCTCCACACTATATGGCCAAAAGTATGCGGACACTTCAACTTGAACGCAGCAGCAGTGTAACCCTAAACCACAGACAAGTTCTCATCCCTACCTGTTGGTTTATCTCCTGTCACATGTTCAACACGTCTCATTTTTATATCAAACCTCTCTTTTCACAAACCAACTAGTCCCAAGTCAAGACCCAATAGTCCTAAATCTAGCCCCAAGTCCAGTCTCACATCAAGACTATCAAGACCCAAGTCAAGACCACATGATCCAAGTCATAACTAAAAAGTCTAGTCCCAAGCCAGACCAGTCAGCAGACAGACAGGTAGACAGACAGGTAGACAGAACAGTAACCAGACAGACAGGTAGACAGACCAGTAAACAGACAGACAGGTAGACAGACAGGTAGACAGACCAGTCAGCAGACAGACAGGTAGACAGACAGGTAGACAGACCAGTAAACAGACAGACAGGTAGACAGACAGGTGAGACTCACACTATGTACTGCTGGCTGCAGGGTGGTGACGGTGCAGTGTCGGGGTCGGAGTTGAACCTCAGGCTGTGGCTGAGGCTGGAGCAGCGGGGGGAGGGCAGAGGGCTGGGGCCTCCCGCCAGCAGCTGGAGGAGAGCTCCACCTTCTCCTCCTCCTCCCTCACCTCCGGGGCTGCTCCTTGGTGGGGAGTAGGGGGAGTGGTGAGGGCTGGGGAGCAGCGATCCATCAGGGGCCAGGGGCTGCTGACCAGGGTGGATGGTGGTTAACAGCTGGTGTCTAGGAGACTGTGGAGGTCTGTTCAGGACTGTCAGCAGCTCTGCAGAGACACAACGTTTGTTTTAATATTTAACACTTTATTTAGCATTTCATACAAATAAGCAGCTTCAGTGTTCATTAATGTACAGTATTTATCAACAACTATAACTTCTATGAAGACATATGTTATAGAACCACCTTAAGGACCTCGAGAACCTCCTCAATGATCACTAGACCCACTACATAAAGGAGTAGAACAACTTTAAGGAGCTCTAGAACCTCCTAAAGTGCCACCAGAACCTCCTAAAGGTGCTCTACAATAGAACCTTCCCAATAACCGCTAGAACCACAATGATACAGAACTGAGAAAAGAAGCAAATCCCGACATCGGAGAAACCGGTTTGGCATTTATGCTTGAAAAACGACTCAAACGATTAATCGATTATAAAAACTGTTAAAGATAAACGATTAATCAGCTGATCGTTTTCGTGGGATGTAATTAGGCGTGACCAAACAACAGGAAGGAGACCGGGGGACAGCAGTCAGTCAGTGTGTCTCACGTGCTGCAGACTGTTTTCCTTCTGACTGCTGCACTATAAATAGCACACACACACACACAAACACACAGCTGGTGGCGTACTGTGCAAAATAAGCAGACTCATCAGAAACACTGATGCTGCTTAATAACACACTGATGAATGCGTTTCTGTGTTTACGGTGTCGGCATCTGAACCAGCAGCTACCAGGACCACATCAGTCCTCATCTGTGCTGTGGGGTCAGGTAACGTCAAAGGTTCTTCAGATTATTTTAGGGAAAAAGGAACATTATGAACATTACAGACCAGAATCAGTAGATAGTGTCATAAAGTGACTGTACATGTCATTTATTGGATTTAGTGTAAAGTTACTCTTTAATGTCACCAATGAGTTAACGACGAAATAAAGTCTGACAGAAACATGTTTAATCAGCAGGGACAGACAGACAGACAGACAGGTGTATGGACAGACAGACAGGTGTATGGACAGACTGACAGACAGACAGGTGCATCTACCTGGCGGGCTGTTTTCGTCAGTGGGGATGCTGTGGCAGAGAGCCAGCGTCTTCCCCTCCTTCCCTCCGAGCACCGCCGGGCCGCAGGGACTCTTCTGCTCCTTGCTGCCCAGGGCAGGGGGGCTCTCCTCTGGGGACGGACCCATCGAGGGGCCCCCCTCCACCTCCAGCGCCTGGAGCTTCAGCAGGGAACTCTGCAGGCAGAAGCAGAACATGCCAGACACGCTGATCCAGAGATTAACCTAGTCCCAGGAGGAGGCTGTATGTAGACTTGTAATACAGAAGACAGTCCAGTTACTGGGATATATAGGGCAGTGAGGTGCTGCTGTGGATCAACGATTCCAGATATTAGCCAGATCCCATCCTCTGAAACACCACATGTGGAAGTGGCACAGTTTTTTCAAAGTCACTGGCTTGTTAGGATGGATATTTAAAGAGCTGGCTTGCTGTTCAGAAAGTAGTCTGTCCCAACAACCCAAAAGATGAGACAATTAGTCTCATATCCACGAATTAGTCAGGTATCATCCAGTGAAACAAGCCACGATGTCCCCCCTCCTGTCCAGCTCTTCCAGAGATTAGGCGGTTACGCTCCACATGCAAGTGAACATTGCAGAAATACAAATCTTCTTCAGTCTTTCTTCACTCCAGCGATTAGCCAGTCCCAGTCATTGTGAAATTATGATAATTTTGTTCCTCTTATCTTTTCAGCGTGTGACGGTCCAGGAATTAGCCCGCCCCGCTGTGACTGAGCTCCGCAGTGAAAGAGGAGCAGAAAGATTTTGAATGTTCATCCTCTCGTTCTGCAGGTTCACTGATGATGATGATGATGATGATGATGACGATGATGATGATGATGATGATGCTGCTGCCTTGGTGCCCTCCCTCTCTCACTCCCCCCTTCTCTCTCTCTCTCCCATTAGCTCTCCACCTCTCTCCCTCCCCCTCCTTAGATTACTCATCCTCAGGCTAGTGGAGGAGAGAGGAGGGAGGATGGAGGGATGGGGGGGTGATGCTTGCTCGCCCAACTCACTGGATGGGTGGGAGAGAGAGAGAGAGGGGGAGAGAGACCTGTGGGACACATGAGGACTCTCTCTCTTCCTGATCGTGAGGTTTTTCCCGCATCAGCGGGGGATGGGCTTGTGGCTGACGTCACTCTGTGTGTGCGTGTTTGAATCTCATTCATAAAAAAGCGAGGAGGAGGAGGAGGTGTAGCTACGTGCTTCTCTTCACACATCCACAGCCAGTTTAACCCCTTTACATCCGGTTTCACCTTTAAGTTTGCCACAGTGACGGGTCGACACCACGAGCTCCACTCTTCGGTCAGAGCGAGTGGATCAATGTTCTGGATCGCTCCTCCGGTTCTACATTTAGACCTTGGTGTTTAAATCTCACCTGTTCTGCATCTACGTGCTCGTCCAGGCTCATTTACATACAGACACGCCCCCAGGAAGCCAAATATGGTCAACACTTCCCCCCGGCTCTCTGGTAAAGGTGACAGCGGTTCAGATACTGAAGCGTTAAATAAAACCATCCTTTAGTCCGGGAGCAGGTGGGTGGGAAAGCTTCCCATCTGAATCTCATTCATAAAACAATAACAAGTCGATCTTGTACAGTAGAAAGACGTTTAAAATATTTATACAGGTTTACTGTTAGACTGTATTCACTGCACTGACGGCATCATTAAAGCCGTCAGCTTTTTGCAGCGGTTTGGGGAATGGCTCGCCAGACTCCGTTTAAAAATCGTGAATTTATGCAACCATGTTTATGAGCAACTAATACATCTCTTTCTAAAATGACTGAGATATTTTCCGACCCATTTTGGATCTTGGGATAAATTCGGCATATAAATAATCCTCCAAGAAAGACATTTTGTTTTAAATACAGTTAGTTTGTCAGCAGGGAGATTATTTCATGATAGGTGCATGACGGCCAAGCCGAACAGAAAATATATCAGTTTATTCCAACGTATTGCTGCTTGCTGTGTACTGTAGGCAGGCCGAATTTCTCAGTACCACATTTAGATTTAGAAAAAGGCCGTAAGTCAACAGACTGAATATTCAGTTTAAACACATTTGCTCTTAAAATCTCTACACATTAAATAGAGCTGTTGTTCTGGGTTTAAATCCTCGTTGAAAAGACGACGTTACATGAATGACGTCAATATATTATTTCAAAATGATCAAGTCTTTACTCGCAATAAATCACGTGCAGCGGCAGCTGAACCTCCCTGCACAAAGTGGCTACACAGTGACACCTGGCGGGCAGTCTGCGGAACTACAGGTTCACTTCCTGCTGCAGGGAAACACACACACACCTCAGAAACGTATGTGTGACGTTCAGATTATTATAAAGACATTTAACAGAAGCAGATCTTCTTCTCTCACATGAACGATGTCATAAACTATATGGAAATCATTCCTGAACTATAAACCTGTAAACTACAGGTAATACTGCAGCTTCAGCTGCACATGAATGTAGATAATGTTCAGACTCAGGTAAAGAACTTTAAACGGCATCATAAGAAATGTTTGAATAAAGGAAAACACAGAAACAGAGTGTGGACCTGATTATCAGCTTAGAGAACCAGAGTCCAGCTCGTGGGAGGAGGAACTCTTCTTCTGCAGCATCTGATGTAAAATCCCACAATCCCTCTCAGCTGGCACCCGGTCAGACTGGACCAGGATCCAGGACCAGGACCTGGGCCATAGGAAGGGGGGTCATGGAGTGGTGTATATACTGGTCTCCATGACCCCACTGAGACCAGTATATACACCACAGTGTTCATCAGTACTCAAGCTTCAGTCTGGTGTTCTGAAACCCAGGTTCAGACTGCATGTTGGTCGACCCCCTTCATGCAGGAGGAAGAGCTCTTGAGGTTAATGTAAAACTGGGAATGATACAGAGAAGGTTAGCGTAGCCCCTGGTGCAAGGATGGCACGCATAGTCGATAGTTGTGAAGTATTTTCACTTTTCATATAAATATGTCTTTTACCCCCCCCCCCCCCAAACTAGTCCAGTTGTGGAATAACAGAACTTTTATTTCAGTTTTGAATGAAACTGAATGTAAAATTAAGTTTATCATTTTCATCTTTGTAGGCTGCGTGCACCAAAACTTAAACATGGATTTAGAATATGAACCATGACGCACAAACATCTCTGTTCACCTGCCGTCACACAGCAATGTGCTGCCACTACATGAAATAAGGAACAAAGACCACTTTATTTTTTACAGCTTTTATTTTTTAAACAGATCAAACTGCTTTGTTTTGTTTTTAACAGTCATGCCCATAAAGCTTTTTGAACTGAGGGACAGCGAGTTTCTTCAGCTACCATGGCAACCGCTGTAACAATAATAATAATAATAAGAAGAAGAAGAAGAAGAATCTACAAACAGCTGAGACATCATAGAGAACTATATTCCCAGTATATACAAATAAATCAGTGACACTCGAGCTTCATCACACAAACTCATAACCACAAAATATCATCACTAAGAACCAATATGAACATGAATATTTCTCCTTCTGGTCCAAACCAAACCTTTTTCATTCACTTTGCTCCGATTATGTTTCCACTGTCACAGCTGAACGTCTGTCCTTGTTGCCGCCTGGTTCGCCTGCGTTAAGTGGTGAAGTTACTACTTCACATTTCTGTTTTTGTACATATTCATCTTAATCTGCCTGTTTTTCCTTGCCGCTGTCTCCTGGTGCTGCTCATGGTGGGAACTGTTGTAAATATAAAGAGTCGGTCTAGACCTGCTCTACATGACAAAGTGCCCTGAGATAACTTGTTATGATGTGGCGCTATATAAATAAAACTGAATGGAATTGATCAGTGAGCTTCAGGTGTGTTGGTAGGTGCTTTGTTTTTTTACTTTGGAGGGTGCACTGAGGACCAGATTGTTCCCCGAGATCCCAGCCCCCAGCAACAAGAATAAGAAATAGTAAGAAAAACAAACAAGAAATAGTTCCCAGCAACCAGGCTAGCCGTTTCCCCCTGCTTCCAATCTTTATGCTAAGCTAGGCTAACCACGTCCTGACTCCATCTCCATGCTTAACACACAGACATGAGTTTGATATCCGCGTGAACATCTCACTCTCATCAGACTATTTTACTAAAATGTTGAACTACTCCTTTAAAGCCCAGCGCTGCCTGGTTTGTCTCGTGACTGACGGTGTTCTGCCCTCTGGTGGTGAAAACTGAACATAATGTTTCCAGTATTTTCATGCAGAGCTCACAGAAGTCACATCGCTGATCAGTTTACAAAAATATCACAACAACTTCAGACCGCTAATACAAAGACTTCGTACCAAAGTGAGACAACGATCAGCTGCTTTCACAAAAGGCCACAGAATATAAACACAAATTGAAATAAACAGATGAATCACTTGTTATGGTTAAACTCTTTGTGGAAGAAATATGAACCTCAAAGACTGCATGTGTACTTCGACTCAACATTTCTAAATGTCCGCTTTGCCATGGAGTTACTGTAAGCATGTGAAATTAATGACTACCTTGGAGTATGACGGTTTCTTTCTTGTTCAGGCTGTTTTAGAGCGCAGATATACTTGCTTTTAAGCCTGTGGATCCTGCATTTCTTCGTGGCGTCGGTTGTGTGGTAACCTCCTTCAGTCTCACCGGGTTTAGTTAATGTTCATGACACAGATGCTGCGGTAGAGATAGCTAGAACAGTTACTCAACGTTTGTCATGTTGATCAAAGAAATATGTTGACTGAAGAGTTTGAGACTGAAAATTAATTGTTGAAGTTGGAAACTGTAGACGGAACAATCAGATCCATTCAGTGGCTCTGATTGGCTTGTGATTTTTTTTACAACCGGGAAAACAGCCGCGAATGAGCACAACACCAGACCTGTTAGGGTGGTGATCTGGAACCAGGTTATTAAACAGCAAGTATATCATGAGCCTAAGACACAAAACAGCAACAATCCTGAAACACCTTGAAACAAACGGCTGATAAGAAATTCAACCAAGTCATGCAACGTGTCTGTGAGGATGGAGTGTGTGCAAAAATGTGTAGGTAAGTAAGTCTTGGAAATATGTACAAAATATCTGTTATCATGCTATGATCCAAAGATTCACAACATAAAGAATGATAGAAAGGAAAGTTTAAAAGTAGAAATGTTCGTATCACCTCCACATCATCCACTGAGGAGGACCACAGCTGCTACACCCAAACGTTTCGTCTTTCTGTCTTTGGATTTTAAGTTCCCAAAAATGAAATGAGAAGTGAAGGCATCACGGTGACCTCGAGTTTGTCTGTTAAGTCTTAAGTTCATTTTTCCTCCTGTGGTTTGTGGCGTCTGTTCGTCACACGTCAGGACCACAAATTCCTCCTGCAACCGTCGCTCCTCCAGGCCACTCTCAGAGAGCCAAACCTGGGTTCACAGGGTCAGAAAAGCCCCTAAGGACTTCCAGAACCTCCTCCACACCGCAAAAAACAAACACCAGATACCACAGGACAGGCAGTAGTAGCAGTAGAAGTATGATCTCCCTCTAAGGGGTCAAAGGTCAAGTGTCAGCCAGTGATCAAGGACACTTGACAGGAGCAGAGGCTTTCCATTGGCTGCAGAAAAACAGGTCCATGGTGTCTATGATGTCATTAGGAAGCCTCTGAAGGGACAATTCGCCTTTGTCAGCTTCTGGAAACAGGAAAACTGTCTGATTTCACTTTCTGATTATTTTCAACCAGCCTGTGTTGCCTGAGCTGGATTAACCTACTAGGGGGCCCTTAGGCAAAAAATTTGCTTTGGGCCCCATTGTGCCCCCACCCTTAAATGTTTCCCAGAAACCAGCCAGTATCGCGTCACTGATACACTACCCTGCTCCGGGTTGCAGTATGTCCATTTGATTAAACATACATTTGTTGAAGGATATCCACCATGTTAGCACAATATCAACGGAAATATTTAATGTATTAAAACTAGATTTTGACAGAGGGGCCCTCAATAAGACAGGGCCTCACTCGCCCACTTTGTCTTGTCTTGTCTGTTTCTCGGGGAAGCACTTTGTGACAGAATTTCCCTGGACCCTCTTTAGATTTACCAGCTTCAGCCTCTGGTGGCTTCACTGATGGGTTTAAGCTGCATGTTTCTGGTTGCCATCACTGACTAACGTCTAATCTGTCTCTAAGTGTTGTAGCAATATATGGGTCATAAAGCAAAGCCTGTACTGTGTGAATGACTGCTGGTTTGGTGAAGATACCCAAAGTTCAGCTGCAGCCAAACAAATAATCCGTGTTGTTCTGGGTTCATCTTTCTCTGAGTCACTCCTTGGCATTGCAAAAATGTCTCTTCTGTGTCATTGGCACATTTTTGTTGATGATCTTACAGCTCTCTAAAATCTGAAGGAGCTGGGACTTTCCCAGGTCAGGAAACATACTTTTACCCTTTTGCCGAAAAGAAGGACCACATATGCATTACTGTAAGATTTGTAGGACTGATTTCCTGCTCTTAAAGACTTGATAAACAACTGTCTTGCAGCAATATATGGGACATAAAGCAAGACCCACTCTGTGTGACTGATGGCTGGATAAACATACCCAAAGTTCAGCTGCAGCCAAACAAGGAATCGGTATTGTTCCGGGTTCAAAGAAACACTCCCAGGTGGTGTGTCTCATCCTTGAACCACCTCATCTTCCAGCTCTCAGGTGTTCTGGCAGCTCAATGTTCCTCCAGTTAGAGGGAACAGACGGTACCAGTTTGATCAATGAGAGGCCTCCAGTCCTTTTCCATCTGCTGCCTTCAGCACACTCAGTACTCAAATCATTTGGTGGCACGATGTGGCTACAAAGCATTGGGGATTTGATTCCCAGAGGGTCCAGCCATGCTTAAAAGCAACACAGGCAAAATCAAAGTAAGGTGCTCTGGGTAAAAACGTCCTCCAAATGGCACTTGAGAAGTCATCTCCTTCTCAGATTTGGACCTCACTGCCAGCCGTAGGGTGTCAGGATTTGGGTTGGGATGCAAACTAGACTAAAAGTCATAATCCCATCCGGAGTTGTCGTCTGGTGGCGGCTCGTCTGTGTCTTCAGGGAAACTGTCGAAGTTACTGGTGTCGGTCTGAGAGGAAACCTGGACAGAACAACACAGAGTCAAACACCTTCAACACCTGCAGACTGTTTAAATTTATTTAAATTAAACTGGTTATTTTACCTTTAAACTGTTTCTCAATTATGTAAACTGTCTCTTAGTTATATTACAAAATAATATAAGCTCAAAGGTCCATTTACTGGCTTTCAGAACTTCCTGTTTTTTTCCTTTTGGTAATGCCCAGTACATGACCAGAACATTTACAATATCACAACATATAATTATTACAATATAAAGTTGTACATACTGTGACAGACGGTTTTATACATATCACCTTGTTTTTTTCTTGTTGTTATGTTTCAATACATTTACAGTGCCTTCATTGGTCAGGGGTCTAACATGAGTTTGGGGTCTCTATGAGGAAAAAAAATGTATTTCAACTCACATCAGGTGTGATGGGCGGAGTCAGAGTTCCTTTCCTCAAACCCTCCCAGTTAAAACCTTCAAACCACCTGAAACCAGAGAGACACATTAGTTTCATCTTGTATTCAGATGAAACTGAAAGACAGGTGAGAGCTGATACAGCTGTCAGTTGAGCCTTGACAATAACTGACCATACTTTATGACAAAAGTATATGGACAGCCCTGTTCATTTACTTTACTGTACTTTTGGTCTGAAACAGCCAATCAGGTGTCAGCTTCCTCTCAACTGACTCACTTGTGCTTCTGGATGTCTTTGACTCCATTTTTCAGGTTTCCAAGTCTCTCTGAGGGATTATCTCTGTTGACGCAAACAGTCACGGTTCAAAGATTTATTTTGGAGATGAAAACAGTGAATTTGGACTCTACAGATAATCTGAGTTGCTCAGGCACACAGCGCCCCCTACCTGCAAAGCTTCTTGATGAGGTTGGCAGCATTCTTGGTGATCTTCTTGGGGAACTCGATCATATCGATGCCTCTCAGGATGATGTTGTAGGTCTTCATTGGATCTGGACCTGAAAACGGAGGACTGGAGACATGCAGAGACACTGTAGGACACTGAACAACAGCAGTTGGACTCTACTGAACTCTACTGTACCTCCTCTGTTCGTGTCCTCACCTTCCGGTCAGCAGCTCGTACATCAGGATGCCCAGAGACCAGTAGTCTGCTGAGACATCGTGACCCTTGTTGAGGATGATCTCTGGAGCGACGTACTCCGGCGTCCCGCAGAACGTCCATGTCTTCTTGCAGACACCGATCTTCTTGGCGAAACCGAAGTCCACCTGGAAAAGACAAAAGCAAAGCGAAGGGCCTTCAGGTGGGTCCTGATTTATTTCACATTACAAATATGAAAAATTTATTTTACAATGAAAGAATTACCAGCTTGGCGTATCCACGGCTGTCCAGTATGAGGTTTTCAGGTTTCAGGTCTCTGTATATGATGCCTTTGGCATGCAGATAGGCGAAGGCTTCGACCACACAGGCTGTGTAGAACCTGGTGGTCGAATCTTCAAACGAACCCCTGAAACACACACAGTTAAAGGCCTATTGGCTGGACTGCATTTTGATCCCTTTCAGGTTTACTGAACTAAACATACACCTTTTACTTTCTGTTATCCACCATGTTCGTTTTTCTGTCAAACACTTACTGCTGCTCATTGCTTTCAGGGCTGCAACTAACTTAAAAATAATTATTATGACTTATTTAGTCTGCTGATTAATGTATGTTCTGATAAAGATTCTATAAAAGTCTCCAGAGGGCCAAGGTGACGTCTTCAAATGTCACAAAGATATAAAACACAAACCTGAGACATGTGAGCAGCTGACACCTGATAATATTTGAGTTTTTGCTTGAAAAATGATTTAAATGAACAACCAATTATCACAATTGTTGATGAATTTTCAACTAATCGATTAATAAAAATTGTTATTTCAGCACTTTTTAAAATAAACTTTCAAAAAATAAACATATTCATTAAAGAAAGTTTCCAAAAAGTGACTCCGACTCTTTGACAGTGACTTTTAGCTGTTACATCAGGACTGACCTCAAAACTTTGGCTTTTCCAGATGAAATCTTTGATGACGTGATCTTTAAAGCGAACAGCTTTAGGATTTAGGAAACATCATAACGGTATTCAAGAAAAACAAATGAAGCTGTGAGTAGAGGACTGATGTGTACCTGTCTCTCAGTATAGTCCACAGCTCTCCTCCCAGACAGGCCTCCATCAGCATGTACAGATATTTACTGTCTTTAAACGTCCGGTACAACCTGAACACAAACAGAGAAGCTTCATCAGACGGGGAAACATATTATATATCCATCTCTCCGTCTGGAAAAGGTCATATTTTATATTTTCATCTTTTATATATTCTTTTTACGTATTTCATTGATATTTTTCACCAGTGCACTGTGCTGACTGCTGCTCTGACCTGACGATGAAGTCGGAGTGCGCCTCGGTCATGATGTGTTTCTCAGAGCGGATGTGTTCCTGTTGTCTTGTGTCGACGATGTGACGCTTCTTCAGGATCTTCATGGCGAACGTCTTCGCCTCCTCGTTCTTCAGCTGCACCTGAACAAACAACAAACATCCAGTCATTGCTACCTGTACAGGTAAGATTCCACACGTTTCTCCTCGTCAACAAACCCCACGTTCAGACTCGCAGCAGCAGTGAGTGTTTCTGCTAACAGCTACTGTGTGTACAAAAACTATTAAACACATCAGTGAGCTTCATCACCATCAACACACACACCGTCCTGCTGCCCCAAATACTCACTAGAGCACCAAATGTGGATTCATCTGCCACTGAAAATAGTCCCCCACAAATGCACCATTTCCTCCTGTTTGTCTGATAAAAACTACAGCGAGCAGCTGTGTACGTCAGCGTCGGGTGCAGCAGTTTATTAAATGTCAGAAATCACAAAAGATACAAACACAGTGAACAAACGAATGCTGCCTGTCTGTCTGTGGTTAAACCATCCTGTACAGTCTGTTAGCGAACCAACATTCAAGCTGTAAACACCCGAACACACATGCACACACACACACACACACACTGTGGTGTTGACAGAACATGACACTATCCTCTAGGCCACTCACATATCTGTTTCTTCAATATGTAGCTGGAACTAGCAGCTGGTTAGCTTAGCTTAGCATAAAGACTGGATACAGGGGGAAACAGCTAGCCTGGCTCTGTCCAAAGGAAACAGATTCCACCTCCCAGCTCCTCTAAAGGTCTCTGACTAACATGTTATCTCATTTGTTTCATCTGTACAAAGACTGAACTTTAAAAATGGCACGTTGTGGATACTGATGTTGACTATTTCTTCGCCGGTTGCAGTAACTTCCTGGAGTCTCAGCTGGTTGCCTGGCAACCTCATAGTGATGATAAGACTACGTGTCATTTTTATACTTTGGTTTTTGTATGGATTAAACAAACCAGATATAAAATGTTAATCAGGGAGCTTTAGTGCATTCTGTTCCGTTTCCAGTCTTTATGCTAAGCTAAGCTAATCAGCTGCTGGCTGTAGCTTCATATTTAGTGCACAGACATCTGAACATGTGACTCTCAGAGAGAAAGAGAAGACGAGGATTTCACTAAATGTTGAAGTGTTGCTTTCAAAAGCACGAAAAGCCAAATATCATCATTGCTGCTGGAGCTTTGCTGACCAGTTACGTGAGAAGAAAATTAAATAAAACGCAAAGAACTAATTTGGTATGAAATTCATGCACATGAATGTTTTGCATTTTTGCTTTAAACCTTTTGTTTTGGACTCCGTGTGCAGCAACAGCCGTTCTCAAGATAATACAAAGAAACAAAACCACAGCCAGACTCCTGTGATGAAAACGTAAAGTTCCCAACTAGCTAAAAAGGTAACAGCCTGCATATGATGGAAAATATCTGCCTGAGTGATGAGAGTTATGTTCGGGGTCAGACAGGCAGTCCAGAGGTCAGAGGTCAGGTTTTTCCTTGGAGCAGAGTTACACTCTGACTAATCGACTAAAAATACCTCCACAGGGATGACGAGAGACCCTGAGCGGGGATTCCTTCCTGTTTTTGGGCAAACCCTCTGCCGGGCTTCCCCTCCGACCTTCAGTAGCCCTCAAACCCCGCCTCCTGCGGCAGAGAAACCCGACCCCGGAGCTGCAATGCACCACCTGCTACACCCCACCCTCCTTCGCTTTTTCCATCCATCTCTCTCCTCACAGACACTGTGGGGATTAATACAGTCTGATGAATCAGCTGCAATCGAGGCAAAAGAATCTCCGGTGAAGAAACTCATTTAATACGTGAGAAACAAAATGAACTTTGCTCAAAGAAGAGATATAAACCACACTGATTCCTTTCTAACCCGTCTGGGTTTGGAGCACTCTGAATCACATGATGACTGGATTCCAGTTACCAGCAAGTTACTGCAAATAACCTGAACACACACACACACACACACACACACACACACACACACACACACACACACACACACACACACACTCTTATGCAGAATTGTGGACAATAAATCTGAATCTGAAACCTCCTGCTCTGATGCCCACAGTCAGTCTCTTCTGTTTCACCACATTAAGGTGGAAATCTCAAATCCTGCATCTGAGTTGTCTCATACCAGCGAATAAAGACATGTGAATCGGATCGTACCAGCTCGACGCGTCCGAAGCCGCCGACTCCCAGCGTGTCGATGATGTTGAAGTCGTTGAGCTTCAGACTGGAGAAGAAGGCGTTCTCTGCCTCGTACCTGGACATAAGAAGCACAGGGATGCCTTCACTGAACACAGGTACTTTAAATATTTTTGAGACTTTTGAAAGAGACATTTAGATCGAGCAGCAGAGTTCAGGTTTGGTATCTCAACCTAAAACCCTCCAACCTGCATAAAGATGTTCAAATTCAGAGGTTTAGAAAGCGGAAACAGAGGCGACTGCCCTGCCTCCCGTTGTACTGTACCGGCAGCATTTGACCACGTGGAAGAATGGGAACTTCTTGGAGGTTTGGATGGAGAAGGAGGTGATGGGGAAGGAGAAGGAGGACGGAGGAGCAGGGAGGCTGGTGATCCGCTCTCTCTGCTGCCTCGCTGGGACAGGAAGCAACTCTCTCATTTCCAAACTTTATTTAATCCACGAGTATCAGAAAAACACCTCTCTCTTTTCTCAGCTGCGGAGCTTCGTTAGTCTTTAGTCCACTTGATCACCAAAGAAGTCTGACACATAAAAGTGCTTCAGGAATATCATTTGGAGTCTTCTAGGAAACTGGACTTTCCCAAATAACTGGAATTATGATGGTCTAGATCTTTATTCTGTAGACAAAAAAACAGCAATCAATTGTCCAACTCCTCCAAAATTTGGAACTATGTGCAAACAAACCTATCGACATTAAACTTGTCTCCAGTCCTCATGAGAACGTTCGGCACAGACTCCGTAACAGAACCGTCTCAAAGGAAGAGCTCCATTTCCAGTTTACATGGCGTGGGTAGGGCCAATGGTGGCGGTACAGGTATGAGGTTCTGGTCTGGGGGGACCGGCGGTGCGGTGAGGTTGCCAGATCCTCCAGTTCTGTGTGCAACAAGGTTACAAACGAGGCTGGTCCTGAGCTGAGCGGGACGCCGTCAGAATCCAGAACAGACGGTCTCCGAGGACGCCATCGCCAAAGATAAAAAATATCAGAACTTCTTTGTCTTGGTGGGTTTGTGTTTGTGTGCAGGTTTGTGGGTGTCTGATTTGGAAAAAGTCCAACAGAGCACGCTCAAACTGAAACTAAGACCAAGGAAAGCCTCTGAAAGTTTTGTCCTTTTTGCCAAAACACTGTCCACGTCTGCTCCGGCTGAGTCCTGCAGGGTGTAATGCCAACCTGAGAGGACGACCCGCATGGCAGGATGCTGCCAATGGTATTTTTAGCACATGGAAACATTGCTCAGAGGTTCACACAGTAAACGTAGCTCAGTTATTAAACAGACTGACAGACTGCAGGACAGACTGTCCCAACCTCTGAACCAGAGGATTCAAAAGATTTGTGTTTCCTGGGTTGAACATGTCGGTTCAGTATCTGCAGGTGTTTAATGCTTCAGGTCATCAGTTCTATAGTTCTAAGTTTATAGCTTTAAGTTCTCCAGAAGTATAAAGATTTTAAAAGGTTTTATGAAGTTAACAGCATCTGCAGTGTCATCATGATTTTCAGTCTGGTCTCCGGTACTCAAACACAAAACAACATTCTGTAAACAAATCCAGATACCAAATCCAGTCCAAGATCCAAATCAACCTGTAACAAAACCCAGTCCAGAACGTCGAGGGCCAACCCGTCTCCTGTAATTACATTTTATATTCTACTAATCTGAAACAGAAAGCTGGTTCTGAGAGGAACGTGATGCCAGCTGGATAATGTTTTCAGCAACATAAAGAAACTGAAATGTATCTGACAACTTAATTCACTTTTATACCTCTATAACAAGTTTGACAAAACTCAGGACCTTTTCTATTGTTTTTGTTCTTTTTATTTCTTAGAGATAATTAAGTTTTAAAATGTTTCCTTTGGATTAATGAGGTCTTTTGTACGGTGGCCGACAAGGGTCAAAAACACACAAACCCCAGAAAACAGATGCAACAGCAAAACCCTGCAGATCCAGTCAACACAGCGAAAGTTCTCCAGGCCTCTGGGGGGGGGGTATCAGCTGCTCGTTCACCGATAGACACAGAGACCAGCTGGTGAACCACATATGTTTCTCAGGAGCTGGTGGAGACCAAAACAGAGCAAACAGAGAGGGAAGACTGAGCTTCATCAGGGGACACAAACACGACTCCACATGAAGGATCATGTTGCTCTGTAGCTGCTGGACATGTTGGCATCAAACTCTGACCTCCAATGTGTCAAGTCAAAATAAAACCTTGACACTTGCCAAAGAAAACACAGCCAACATTTTTCTGTGTGTGTGTGTGTGTGTGTGTGTGTGTGTGTGTGTGTGTGTCTCCAAACAGGGACCAGACTATTTCCTGGAAAAACGGCCGCTATGGAATCAGATTTCTGCAGAAACAGTGGCTGCTGTTGGCCGGTCGTTCAGGACAAACCAACACATAAACACTCTAAAAATAGTTTCTAGTGAGAAAGAGATTAACTGTTGGAGCTGGCTGCAGGTTCCAAAACCGTTTCTGTGAACGCCGCCCCCCCCCCAACCTTGACCCTGCTTTGGGGGGGGGGGGGGGGGCGTTCACAGAAACGGTTTTCTTATAAAACATCTTAGTTTTCTCATAATTATGAGATATTTATGTTGGAATTTGTTTCCTACAAATCGCACAATGAAAAGTGTTTCACATGTTAAAGTCTGTTATGACACCTGCGGGGCCACGTTACCTGGTTTAGTAATGAAACACCTGAGAGGACAATGAGACGCAAACACCTGCAGAGCTCCTTCAGTAAAGAGTCCTTCAGTGTGACCTGGGCTCTGCAGGTGCTGTTAGCAGCAGGAGGTCCTGTTACCGCTGCTAACATTCACGCAGTAACACTCTGGGGACACGCCGCCGCCATGACGGACGCTCAGAGGAACGCCACTCCAGGTTTTAGAAAGATTTCACACTTCCTCACAGAGCGACATAATCCATCAGTCAGTGTTCTTTACGAACGATTATTTTCATCATCAATTAATCAGAAAATAGTGAAATAGGTCTGAAGTGATTGGACGTGTCCTCTGCTGCTGAAGAAATCTGACAAAAAGAAACTGAAGCTGATATTAACCGTTTATAACATCTGTAAATATCTAAATCCTGTTCACCTGCATCAAACCTTCAACACGTGTTCATTAAACCTACTTGGCTTTGGCTTCAGCGTCCTCGTATCCTTTATTCGACACGTCGTCCAGTCCACCAATCAGATGCTTGAATGAGCTGAGGAGGAAGCGACAACAGCCAATCAGCACACAGACTGTAAATAAAAAAAAAACATTATCACAAATAAAATACAAGTGTTGTATATAAAATAAAAATACAGCATTAAATATAATAATAATAACATATTGATTGAGCTGAACACAGTGAGTGTAGTTATCTATGTGGACCAGCAGGGGGCAGCTTCACTCACTGAACAGATTCAGATCACTGAACAGATCCAGATCACCCAAACCACAAGAGCAGTTCCTGTTAACTTCATACTTCTTTATACTTTATGCTCCAAATACTGTTAGATTTCCTCCACACGCTGATAATAATAATAATTATTAATGAGTGCTTCCTGTTGATCATGTTTTTATATTGTCGTCTTGTTACTTTTACTAAAGTAAACGACCCGAATTCTTCCTCCAGCTCCAGACTTTAGTGTGCGTGTGCGCACGTGTGTGTGTGTGTGCGCGCATGTGTGTGTCTTACTCTCTGTCGATGACCAGACAGGTGACGGCCTCCGCAGCGATGACATTGGCTGTTCTGACATCCTCCCTGTGAACACACACACACACACACACACACAATAATAAAAACATCAGAACATATAAAAGTCCTCAGCCTCTAAAAATGTCCTCACTTTCTAAACGGGTCTTTCTTTCCTCACTAAAGTGTCTAAAATGGCCAAAAACGTCACGTTTTCAGAACTGCCTCCACTTTTAAAAAAAGGCAGATGCTAATAGCATTAGCACCCGGTGTCAGTGCTATCTGCACCCGGGGTGGATTAGCCCTGTCGTCAGTAACTGCCCTCTGCTGACGCTGCACATGAGAGAAGTTAGCCCTGAGCGGTACCTGACTGCAACCGTTTAACAACGTTAACCAAATGTTAGACAGCTTTGGGTTCAGGAAAGAGACACCCGCTGAGACAAGAGCTGCTGTGTGATTATTCTCAACCAGCTGCAAAGAGACACTTTAAGAATGTCTCAATTTTCCAAAATGTTCTCACTTTCAGAAAAAGGTACGGTGGCCCTGAAGGTCAAAACACAACAACATTTCAGATTACAGAAAGGGAGGGACAACACTTCTTGTTTGTGATTGGACCGAACCCAAGTCAATTCTGAAATGTTGTGTTTTGACCTTCAGGGCCACCGTAAAACCGTCCCCACTGTGGAGCTCTAAACTCCGGTCCTCACAGAGATAGCAGTGTAAATCATGCTCTCCTGAGGAAACACTGAAGCAGCAGCTGTTACACTGTCCTCTGCTGTAACGGCTGCATGCTTTGTCAGTTTGAAGCCTCCAGGCTGTCAGTTGTCTTGCATGTTTATAGCGTGTGCTGTGTTTCTCTTCAGTCAATAATCCATTAAAATTCAAAGACAGTGAACAAGTGCTTGTTTTCCCCTCAGCGGTTCTGTATGAGACCTTTTAGCTGTGACGTGACGTTTTCCACTTGCTGCTATTTAAAACCTCAGCAGTCGTCTCCAGCGGCGTCACAATACCATTTCTTATGACCAAGGGCTTGAAATGAGATGAACGTGGATCAGAGGGACGCAGGCAAAGACCCTGTGTGAGGTGAAATGGACAGGTGCATGCAGGTGTTAGTTACTGTAGTTTGTCAGCAGGTGGAGCTGCAGCAGTGGCTCTGGCATGAAGCTCATGGAGGTGATCAAGGTTACTTAAAATCTTTAGCTCAGGCGCTAAAGAAGCAATCAAACATCTCACTCCTTCTTCTCAGAGTCCGAACTCAGTCAGACCTGAACCCACAGACCTGAACCTCATGTTGAATCATTCAGTGAGACTTCCAGGTCCCGAGGAGATCATCATCTCTGATGTCCGTCCAGAACAAACGTCCAGAAAGAACAAAGAGGCTGCAGAAGCTGCCTGAGAATCCTGCTGTTTTTAGCTTCTCTTCAGTATCACAGTGATCCATGGGTCCACTGCAGCCAGGTTTAGAAGTTAAGGGTTCAGGTCTCGGGGTCAGAGGTCACATGATCTTACCCCTGTAGTGCTCTCTCTCCAAACCAGTCTCCTCTGGTGAGCTCTCTGAGGTGTGTTGTCTCCTGATTGGCTGAATCCTCCTGGGTCACGTTCACCTGACAGGAGGTGTGATAAACAGTTATCAGCAGACGATCGGGATGAGTCAGCAGATCAATACAATAATCAATGGTTACCTTTCCCTTGCTGATGATGAAGAAGGTGTCTCCTCTGGCTCCCTGTCTGATGATGTACTCTCCATCTTCATAATGAGTCTGAACAGACAGAAGGGAGCGTCTGATTGGAGCATTACAGGGCGACTCCACCACAGAAGAAGACAGTCATCATGTTGACAAAGATGCAAAGCTCGATCTTTTTCATTTAAAGGTTTGTGTTTTCAGGTTAGGAAGAGTTTAATCGCTTCAGTCTAATTATGATTTTTCTCCTCCACCCAGGAGACAGTTTCATGCTGTTCCACCAGCCAACAGTTGGTGGCAGCACCGCGGCAAAGAAACGCAGCAATGCGTCAAATATAGGCAGTGAAGAAGAAGACTGATGGAAAAACATTTTTTTAAATTGAAAAAGATCAGCTCTGCAAATGTTTTAGGAGGATTCAAGATGTTTGTTAGCAGAGAGGTGGAGGGGTGGAGGTGTAGAGAGGTGGAGGGGTGGAGGGGTGGAGAGGTGGAGGGGTGGA
>LKNJ01004609.1:17790-32220 GCA_002120245.1 Maccullochella peelii | reverse complement strand
CCCCCCCCCCCCCCCAGCCGGTATAAAACTGACCTCGGACTGTTTATTGACACAGAAACACCGAAATTAACGGCGAATCTCGCGGTTTATATCTGATTTATCTTAAATATATCGCGTTGTAATTTGATTTCTTTATTTCTGATTGATATCTGATTTCATTTAAAGTAACTAAATAATAATACAATCGTATTTTATTTCACTGAGTATCATTTTATTTTCCAGCTAATTATATTTTACAGTTTTATTTTTATTTCAAATCTTCACCGTCATCACTGTGTAACTCTCAGTGTCGTCAGCACCAGTGAGACCAGTATCAGCACCATCATGGTTCTGTCTCCGGTGAACAAGCTGAAAGTCCTCCAGCTGGTCTTCTCGGATCCCGGCAGGTCCTTCTACAGAAGCGGGGAGAAACTGTCCGGCTCCGTGCTGCTGGAGGCGGCTCAGCCCTACAGGGTGACCGGCCTCAGGGTCACCGCCGCCGGCTGCGCCCGCGTGGAGTACCGCTGCGGGAAGAACCGCAAGAACCGCAGCCAGGAAGTGGAGTACCTGAAGTACGAAGAGGAGCTGAGGCTGGAGGAGAAGCTCACTACAGGTACAGAGGAGTTTAGTTCCGACTGAAAGTTCTGGTTCCGTTGTTTCAGAATAAACAGCCAGTAAAGTCACGTGGCCTGTAAATAAACACATTTATTCCGATGGATAAAAAATTAAGTGTAAAAGTGATCAGTTTTAAAGTAAAGGTTTCAGATTTCTGTATCGATAATGAATGTAGTTGTATAAGGAGATATCTGGTGTGACGTGACTCCGTCAGGTGGTCATGTGACTCCGTCAGGTGGAGGTGGGCTGCTCAATAACCTGCATGTGTCCGTCCTCAGACTTGGACGGCTGCTTCCTGCTGCAGCCGGCTCAGACCTACAGCTTCCAGTTCGGCTTCGAGCTGCCTGCAGCCGGGTGAGGCTCTGAGCTGATGTCTGATCAGGTGTTGATTACAGAGCTGATCAGTAGTTGATTCTGACATGTGATCTGGTCTGGTTTCAGGCGTCTGGTGTCGTCTTATAAAGGCAAGTTTGGGTGCGTGCGTTACTACGTGCGGGCGGAGCTGGACAGGCCTTCCCAGCATGCTTTGCAGTGCGAGAGGGAGTTTGAGGTGGAGGAGCCGCTGGACGTGAACCGGCCCGATCTGCTGGTACGGAATCACTTTAATACTTATAACAGTTGCTTTAGGATCCTGCAGGTTTCAGAGCTCCTCCAGAAACCAGCTGACAGTTTAAAAACCTGGTTCCGTCATCACAACGTGTCAACACACGTCTGCAGCAGCCAATTAAGTTCTGCTGCAGCTGATCAGTCGATTAGCTGAGACCAAAACAAGAGAGAGAGTCAGACTTGTACTTTGCTTTGGGATCAGTAAGTCCTAAACCAAAGCTACCATGGCACAATCAATCAATCAATCAAAATGTATTTATATAGCACCTTTCAAACAAATCAAATGCAATTCAAAGTGATTGATAAAACGTAAGATGTTAAAAATGGACTTAATGCAAAACAACCCAAGAATAAAATCATGAAATACTAATAATATCAATAATAATAGTAATAATAATACTAATAATAATCATAATAATAGTAATACTACACAAAATAAAATAAATAATAATCAGCAATAAAATGTTGATAGAATGAAATAAATAAAACTAATGATAATAAGTAATAAAAGCATAGAATGATAAAAGTGCACATAAAGCCAGACTAAAGAGATGGTTTTTAACTTCAGCTGTTCCAGCGGCTGAAAGTAGCGTCACCACACGTTTGTGTTCTGCTCTGTGGAACCGCTAAAAGAGAAGAACCAGAGGATCTGAGGGGCCAGAAGCATTTCTGAGAGCTAGTCTGGTGCCGGGTCACGTAGTGCCTTATAAACTAATAAAAGAATTTTAAAATCAATAGGAAAACTAACAGGTAACCAGTGTAAAGACTTTAAAGTAGGTGTAATATGTGCTCTGCTCGTGCAGCAGAGTTCTGTGTTCTTGGTAGACCAGAAAGGAGAGCGTTACAGTATCTGACCTGCTGCTTATCAACGCGTCTCTGTGGTGCTCAGAGTCAGAAGTCACTCCACAGTCTTCATCGTCAGGGCCGGCAGGGAGCTGGAGCTAAAGCTAACAGGCTAACAGGTGTGTTCACACCTGGCGATAGAAAGAACTTTATAGTCTCTCACGTTTTGTTTTTTTTCAGTAATTACACATTTAAAGTGATAAAGCAACCTGTTAACTGAACAAACTCATTGATCTGTGATTGACATGATAGATACTGTGGTGTTCAGTAGTGAAGTACAGTTTAGAGGTACTTCCATTTTATCCTACAGTATACTTGTACTGCAGTACATCTCGGAGAGATGTTGTACTTTTTACTGCACCTCAGTTTTACAGCTTTAGTTCGTCTGCAGGTGATGATAATCCATAAAAACCCGATAAAGTCACAAAGTGCTTCAAACTTTTTTGTTCGTGACGTCTCCGTCGTGTTCCGGGTGTCGGACTTCAGCTAGTCCTGCAGCTGCTCAGTGCTTTCATTTAAATAATAATATTCCAGAAAAATCCCCAAAACTCCAACACAGATTTCGTGTCCCGACCCCTCAAAAACACCAGGTGACCCGCCAGAGGGTCTCTGAACCGTCTAATGATGTCATTTGTGTCTGTCAAAGGATTATTTTAGAGATGAAGTCTGTAACCATCTGTCGTCCATCAGGCTCCGGCTGCAGCCTCCAGACAGAAGAGGGTCACCTGTATGTTCATCCCTGACGGCCAGGTGTCCGTCAGCGCTCAGATCGACAGGAAGGGCTTCTGTGAGGGAGAGGACATCAACATCAACGCCAAGTTTGAGAACACCTGTTCACGTATCGTGGTGCCGAAGGCCGCCATCATCGCCCAACACTTGTTCGTCGCGGACGGACGCACCAAGGTGACGCTTGGACGCAAGCATGACTTCCTGTCCTGATGCCGTTAACAGGACTAAACGTCTCTGACCTCTGACCTCTGGCTTTTATTTTGTTCAGGTTTTGCGTCAGAAACTGTCGGCGGTTCGAGGAAACCACATCATCTCTGGGATGTGCGACATGTGGCAGGGGAAGACCATCAGGGTCCCCAAACTGAAGCCGTCGCTGCTCGGCTGTGACATCATCAAGGTGGACTACGCCCTCATGGTGAGTCATGGTTGATGACATCAGCATAGATCAATACTAGAGGTCTTCATGGCTCCAGAATACACCTGTGAAACCAACCTGAACCTGATGTGCACATGATCATTTTCAAAAAGAGGCCAGATCCAAAAAGGGCACCTGAGGACAGTCAGACCTGGTCTGAAATAGGCCAGAGGCTAACTAGAGTCCACTTGGATCCACTCAGGTATCAAATAGGTTGACACACTGAGACCTGCAGAAATACAACAGGACACCAAACCTGTCTGGTTAGAACTTGGACCGGGTCCTGGGTCTGGTCCTGGGTCTGGGTCTGGTCTTGTAGGGTTTTTCCATAGTTGGGGGGTTAGTAAACGGTCTGTACAGTGTGAGCTTTGTCCTCTGCACAGCACAGACAGGTGAAGCTGTTCACCTGGATGACGTGTGCAGGTGAGCTCACAGAGACTCTTCCTGTCTGTGATGTTTGAAACGGACCCGCTGAGTAAATCTGGGACCAGATCTTAACCTGCAGCTCCTCCTCCAGATCTACCTGCACATCCCCGGCAGTGAGAAACTGATCCTGGAGCTGCCTCTGGTCATCGGCACAATTCCGTTCAGCGGCGTCGGCAGCAGGACCAGCAGCATGAGCAGCCAGGCCGGATCCCTGAGTAGCTGGTCCTCCTTGCCCTCAGCTCCCCCCAGCTATAGTAACATCCACAGAGACCTGAGAGTGGACGGCCCCCGCACCCCACTGCTCCTCGACTACGACGGCGGGGAGGACGAGGATGATGAGGGTGGGCTCTTCATGAGAACACCTGAACTGTACTACCCCCCTCCCCCTGCTTACAGCGAGGTGAGCGTTTTGGTTTAGTCCGTCTGTCAGCAGCTGATATTATTGATCATCATCAGATAAAACGAGATGAAATGAGATGAACTGAGATAAAGGAGAGAGTTTGGTGTCGTCCATCCTCCACTTTTATTATCTCGTCTTCTTCTGTCGGTTGTCTTCAGGTCGATCAGGGCGCCGTTAACCCTCCTCCGGTTGTTCAGGTCTTCTGAGGACGACTTCCTGTTTAACCACACGATCCCACCGCCATGACGGGACTGAGCCTGAGCTTCATGACGAGCATGACTCGGCAGTTTCCTGTTGCGTAGCTAACAACAGACGAAACGTTTTGTTGTGAGAAGTTTTTTTTATATTTGTTGTTTTTTACTGACAGGAAGTTACAGTTGTATATATTCTGTAAATAAGAGCAGATGTTTATTTTTTTACTCAAACAATAAATCAGTTGAACGTGACTTGAAGTCCTGTGTCTATCATACAGCTACACAATAAACAACAGCAAACAGGACATTTGATTATTATTATATTACAATATAACTAACCCACTTCCCAACACCAACACTATTATATATATATATATATATATATACACACACACACACACACAACAATAAAAGCACTGAAGTAATTCTGAAGCTTCAGGCATCAAAATGCTGCACTGTCACTGTTTTTCACCAGGAGGTTATTCAACTGTATTTGTTCAGGTTTTGTTGATATTAAAATATGAATATTAAACTATATAATTTAGCAATCTGACTGCAGTTGATGACAATAAACAACCGCAGCACCTGCACAAACAACAGAAGGTAATTATATATATTCTGTCGGCCGTATTTCATCTTTCTCTGGAAGGAAACGGAAACTTGTTGATTATAAAGAATCATGCGTTTGTTTATTTTACACTGATATATAGTTTACAGTATATTTACTCAGCTGAAGGTACTTAGTTATATTTAACTCCACGACATTTATCAGTTTATAAAATATGATGTTTGGGATTAAACTTTAAACAGCATATAACCGAGTTCAGACTCACTATGACTACATGTTCACCAGTAATAATAATATAGCAGCCGCTGTTCTGCATAATTTAACTTTTACTTTAGTAAAGGCTGTGAGTAACTGAGAAACACTGAAAACATGTAAAAACTGCAATATTTACAGTGAGTTTAAGTCTGGTGTGTGTGTAGGTGTGTGTGTGTTGTATCAGCAGTGTAATCTGACTCTGTTGTTTATTCCGACTGCAGCTGCTCACATCAGAAACTCTTCAGTCTGACCTCTGACCTCTGACAACACCACACTGGAACCACAGCTACTGGACACACACACACACACATATATATATATATATGTGTGTGTGTGTGTGTGTGTGTGTATATATCACATATCAAATATTTTCTGTAGATCTTATAAGTTTAAACTGAAGTAATAATAATTATGATCATCTATAAACGCATCAACCCTGATTGATCACAGAAACACGTCCTGCACGTCGTGTTACAGAGGCCACACCTCACACACGCCCTTCTTCTTCTTCTGTTTTCCTCTGCCTGCGTGACCAGCAGCCTGTCTTCTCCCTCATTGGTCAGCAGTTGATCTCAGGCTGCGTGTGATTGGTTGAGGCCTGGCAGTCACTCGCTCAGAGAGTGATCGAGTGTCTGAGTCAGCGCCAGCACTCCTCTTTCTGTTTCCACATTTAGAACGAGTGAGCTAATGCTAACGTTAGCGCTGAGTCAACGAAACACTGCAGACAGACAGGAGGTCAAAGGTCACGTCAGCCAGAGAACAATATGCTGCTACTGCTGCAGCTCAGCGTTCATTTTAACCAGTGACAGTAAACACACCACTAGCCAATCACAGCAGAGAAGATTATTAACAGGTTCATTAATCAACTCAATCTGATGTGTGACACAGTTCCCAGAACAGGAAATGTGCTTCATAGAAAGACTTTCCAAAATAAAAGCGAAAAGATAGAGGTGTGATCAGCAGGAAGTCGACCTCAGATCAGCTCAGAGTGGATTTCATGGAAGAACATGAGACGCGTTCAGACGGACGATCTGAGTGTTTATTTCTGGACCAGTTCAGTTCAGTCTGTCAGATCTCTAAATAATGACACACATTTAAGTGAAAAACAAAATAGAGTAAGGAATCTTTTTATAAATTGGTGGTGCTAGAGGAAAGATCATGGAGTCACTAAAATCTAACGGAGTTCATCCTCTGAGGAACAGGAAGGAGATCCGAGACATCTCAGGACAATCCGTTACAGGATACCTTTAAGTACAGTTTTCAGGTACTTTACTCCTTTCCAGCATTCTGGAATAAGTTTTCCCAGGGAGACTGAGCAGTGCGATACCCCGATAATTGAAGCACACCATCCGATCCCCCTTTTTAAAAATGGGAACCATCACCCCGGTCTGCTACTCCACAGGCACTGTCCCTGACCTCCGCATGACACTGAAGAGGTCAGCCAAGACAGCCCAACCATGTCCAGAGCCTTCAGTATCTCAGGGCAAATCTCATCCACACCTGATGCCTTGCCACCGAGGAACTCCTTAACTCAGAGACCTCTGCCGGGGACTTGGGTGAGGCGTTCCCCGAGTCTTCAAACTCTGCCTCCTCCACAGAGGATGTGTTGGTCGGGTTCAGGAGTTCCTCAAAGTGCTATATCCACAGCTCAACAATATCCCCAGTCCGGGTCAGTAGTTCTCCCCCCCTGCTGAGTCTGAGCCAAGCCCTGCTCTCCCTTCCTGAGTTGTCTAATGGTTTGAACTTCCTTGAGGCCAACTGAAAGTCCTCCGCAGCCTCCCCCGAACTCCTCCCCCACCCAGATTTTTGATTTGGTGTCCAGCTGCAGCCCTTCTGGCCTCCCGGTACCTGTCTGCTGCTTCAGGAGACTCCTGGGCCAGCTAAGCCCGAAAGGCCTCCTTCTTCAGCTTGACAACCTCCTTCTTAGGTTCTTAGGTTGCCGCCACGACAGGCACCCACGACCTTCTGACCACAACTCCTAACAGCGGCCTCCACAACAGAGGCTTTGAATATGGCCCATTCAGATTCTCCATCCTCCCCCGATGCATGAAAAATTCTCCCAGATTTGGGAGTAAAAGACCTTGAGGACAGGGGCCTCAGCCAGACATTCCCAGTTCACCCTCACTACAGGTCTGGGTTTACCAGGTCTGTCTGGCAGCCTCCCCAGCCACCTGATCCAAGTTGGCAGCTCTGCTCCTCTCTTCACCTGAGTGTTCAATCGATCTTTGGCCTAAGGTGTCCTGGTACCAGGTACAATTATGAACCCCCCCACACTCGAACATGGTGTTTGTTATGGACAATCCATGGCTAGCATAGAAGTCCAACAACAAAGCACCACTCAGGTTCAGATCAGGCAGGCTGTTCCTCCCATTCACCCCACTCCAGGTTTTTCCATCATTGCCCATGTGAGCATTGAAGTCCCCCAGCAGAACTATGGACTCCCTAGGCAGTACCCTTCCCGGAAGTCACCCAGAGACCCAAGGCCTGGTACTCTAACCTGCTGTTTGGTGCACAAACAAGTCAGAAACTTTCTCTCAGCGTTCTCCAGGGGGAACTCGTATCCCTACACCTGTCCGGGTGCCTCTCACCCTGGGCAAGTCCGGAAAAGGACAGAGTCCAGCCACTCTCCAGGAGTTTGGATCCAGACCCAGAAAAAGAAAGTTTTTAAAAAGGCGTATTTCTACAGCGTTCTGTGGTTCTTGAACCTATTATTTGGACTCCTGGACAGAAAAAATGTGTGATTTCTACTTTTACTGAAGTAAATGAAAGTGACATTTTTATTTCACGTCTTTCTCATGAACAAATCTAAACTCTGTGTATTAACTGGATGATTCCATGTTCATAAGAGTGAAAAACATTTTATAAAAACATATATGCAAACATTTTTACTCAATATTTCTTGATGTAGCTGCCGTTTATTTTCCAACAGCCAGAACAAACACTTACGATGATAAAACAGATAAAACACTGATACAAAAGCTTAAAAAACATTTCAAAGATGCAGCATGAACTTTAGTGAGTCAGTTTCCACGTTCATTCGGTCTTATTCTGAGTCAGTTCTGTTTATAAAACAGCTGCTGGACGGTTTTTCTCTGCAGACGAACACAAACCTGATAAAACCTGCTGTAAAAAGTGATAAAAACGGATGTCTGTGTTGAGTGCTGGTGTTTCAGTAAATAGCCTCGTCCATGTTGTCGTCACTGTCTCCACCAAACTCCTCTCCGTTATCAAAGTACGACATGACGTAGTCCGTCTCCTGCAGACGAGACAGGAAACAGAAAAACGTTCAGTTCAACAGGTCAAAGGTTAAAACTCAGCATCTGTGTGTTGGTTTGTCTTAACTAACTTTAACATTACATGTGAATACAAACCAAAGTTCATTCATGAAAGTCTTATTTTAATCAAAATCTCTCACCTCCTCAAACTCTTCCTCGTCATACTCCTCCTCTCCCTCGGCCTCCTCTTCCTCCTGTTTCTTCTTCTTCTCCTCTCCCTCCTCTTCCTCCCCCGAGCTCCCCCGCTCCTCCTTCTTCTCCAGAGTCTGACACAGCACACAAGGTGGAATTACTACAAACTCACAGTTAAAGGTGGAAATGTTTGACTTCACTTATTAGACAGATTATTATTATAGATCGTCTGCTCTTCATCAACTCAGCTGATCGATGTGAGTCAATCGGACTGATGTTTAGTTCAGGTGATGTTTCTGTTGAACTCTGCTCTCAGATAGGAGGATGGAGGTCAGACCTGATCCAGACCATCAGACAAGTCCAGCAGACGTTTGTCTCACCTCCAGTTTGAGCAGCACTTCCTCTTTCTCTTTGACTCTTTTCTTCTTCTGACCAGGCTGAAGTCTGTCAGAGTGACTGACTGCTGCTGGAACACCTGCGAGACACAGAGCAGGAGATCAATACACACATCAATCAATCAATCACCCATCTACTGAAGCACCTCAGAGGCAGAATCACTGGTGATGGATCGTTCATCAGACGTTAACAGTTAATAAAGTTTGTTGAAGAGTTAAACACCAGTCCAGGACGTCATCACCAAACACCTGAGAGATTCAGACAGAAAACCATCTTTGAATCAAACTTTACTAAGTCCAGATGCTGACATGTTGTTTCAGGTTCAGGTGAGACGATGACATCACACCCAGGAAGTCCAGGTGGAGTTTCTCAGACAGTAAAACTCTGCACAGGTGAATAATCCTCACAGACTACAACAAATACGACGACCACAAAAACTATGTTCATGTTACAAAGTCCTCTACAGGAATGGGAGCTTGTCTCTGATTGGCCAGCGCACTGTCTTGCTGGATGATGTCACACTGTGATGGAGGAAAAGATGAGTCACGTTCGTGTACTCTGAGTGTTCTGCGTGTACTCTGAGTGTTCTGCGTGTACTCTGAGTGTTCTGCGTGTACTCTGAGTACTCACTGTCTCTGGCAGGTTTCTTCACGTGGACTCTGAGCTCTTTAGGGAATCTCTTCCAGTCTGAAACAACAACAACTCATTAAGAATAATAATAATATGATTTTTAAAGATGTTTCAGATTCTGTAGCTTCAGATCTTCAGACAGGAAGTTCAGAGCTGACTTAGACCAGGACCAGGTCTCCTTTAGGTCTGAACCAGGATACTACTATATACTGCAGTACAGCAGTACACACTGATGGTTCATTAAGAAAAAAACAGGCAGCTGCAACTTTAAACTGTTCAACACTTGACATCATTTCCATTTCAAGAGTACATGTTCTCTCTCCATCCATTGATCAGATCAATCAATACAGACTTGATCAAGTCTGTATTGACAGTATCAGGCTTTCATCAGATCAATACTCCTGATTTTACTGGAGTTGGTTTTCTATGTTTTAATATAAACTCTAATATTTTAGATGTTGTTGATTTGCTGCCCTGTCAAACTATAGATACTGATGATGATGATGATGATGGTGTCTCACCTGGAGTCCAGTCCGTCAGTGCGTCCGTCTGCTCGCTACTGTGATATTTATCTGAGTATCTCTCCACATCTGGACAGGAAACACACAGGCAGAGACCTTCACAATAAAACTCGCAGCCAGCAGTCAACTGATTCTTACTGATTTGTTGATTGATCAGCTGATGACCTGCAGAGGGAAGGCAGCTGATCCAGGACATGCGTGTGTGTGTGTGTGTGTGTGTTTGTGTGTGTGTGTGTGTGTGTGGTGACCTCTGACCTCTGTGTGCAGCAGCTGGTTGGATGAAGCAGGGCAGACTCTTCATGGCTCCTCTGAACTCCTGTTTGAGAGCTAACAGATACTCCGCCTCCTCCCCACCTGCCAGGGGGAGGGGCTTCTGCTCCATCACCTGCTCAACAACACACACAGTCAACTACAAGTCCCAGAGTACACTGCTGTCAGAAACATCCAATCAGACATGGAATGGGAAACACTGTCTTACAGGAAACAGAGGTGTAGGTTGTTGGATGGATGGAGGTAAACTGTCTCCTCTGTTGATGCCCACTGCCTCCACACTGAAACTCATCAACCTCCGGCCCCGCCCACGACCTCGACCCGCCATCACCACCTGGACCAGACCGGGACCAGGTCATTTTATTAATGAATTGATTTAATTATTTATACAATAACAAGCAACCAGGCGGCTTTATAGCGATACAGTAGATATAGAAATCTACAGTTTGGGAGATTTAATAATTTACACTTCATAGGTGAGCCTGTATGTCCCAGAGGAAGTTGTGGCTATTCAGAAGGTTAATGTTTTGGCATAGAGCTGATTAGATCTGCTCCCAGTAACTGAATTTAATTCCAACAAGTAACCAGTACCGTCAGTATCATGTTCAATTTCTCACATTTATATCAAACCAAATTTCATGGAAATCGGTTCAGAGTTAAGCGAGTTGCGGTTGATTTTATAGTGAAATCTGCATCTCAAAATACTCATTTGTTTACTAACGGATCTTGACCGCTCCAATATGGCGGACGCGCAGACGCAGAAGGCTTACATACAGCAGCGGCCAATGAGGTATCTACGTTTCTATGGTTAGCTGTGTTAGCATGTTTAGCCGGATGCAATGCAGTTAGCATGTTTAGCTGTGTTAGCCGGATGCAATGCAGTTAGCATGTTTATATGTTAGCAGGTTTAGCCGTGTTCCCGCCCGTCTACCTTCGGTTAAACGGACACAGTTTTCTGTTCTCAGCGGATCATCAGCGGGCAGTAAAACATCTTTGTTTTCTTCTTCTTCTTCTTCTTCTTCTTCTTCTTCTTCTTCTTCTTCTTCTTCTTCTTCTGTGGTGTTCAGTTCTGGCCCGGCCGCGCCACCTGCTGTCCGGAGTGTTTGTTACACCGTGAGTGTCAACAGAAGGTGGACAAAATAAGAACACTTCCTGTAGAAAAAAGAAAACAGCTGAACTCTGAGTGGTGGCTGGCTAATATAATATAATATAATGTAATATCATATAAGATAATATAGAAGCTTCATGTTTACAGACTGTATGAAGGAATGTAAAATCACATCATTTTTAGTTTGAGATTTCCTTCCTTCCTCCTCATTATAATCCAGCAGCTCCATATTGACCTCAGCTGTGTGTCCCCCCCTCCCCCCTCCTCACTTCAGCAGACCTCAGGGTCAACCCCCCACCCCCCGTCCCTGTGACCCCGCCCCCTCCCATCCGAGGCCCTGCCCCTGCTGTCCGTCACTGTGAGGTCAGTTTGAATCAGATCTTCAGGAGGTTCAGCAGCTTCTCTTCAGACCTCTCAACATCTCATTTGTTCATTTTACTAACAAGTTAAAGAGGATTAACAGAAGAAGAAGAAGAGGAAGAAGAAGAAGAGGAGCTGTTGTTGTTTGTGTCGGAGCTGCTGGATGTTTCTGATGATCTGGATCTGAAGTGCAACATGAAGATGCTGCTGCTGCTGCTGGGACTCTGCTGCTCAGGTCTGATCTTCATCCACACACACAATCACAGCATGTGATAATAATATAATATAATATAATAATAATAATAAGACCGAAACATACAAACTGATTGATTTGATTTATGTCAGAATGTTTCTGCAGACAAAGGTTTCACCAAAAACTATTTAAAGATTCACATAAAAACAAAAGAACAACATGAAGAGGCTCAAATTACAGCCTGCAGCATGAACAGGCTCTATGATGTAATGTAATATAATATAATATAATGTAATGTAATATAATGTAATGTAATATAATATAATATAATATAATGTAATGTAATGTAATGTAAAGTAATAATAATCAGACAACAAATTATTTCTGTCTGTGATTTCAATTCATTATAGATTTAATATATTACATTTATTTTATATTAAATATATTAAATGTATTTATGTGTCACTGTGAGAAAGTCTGAGGATGCAGACGGACGTCACTGAATATTCATCAGACTCATTTTCATACAGACGGTCTGAGTGTGTGTGTGTGTGTATGTGTGTGAGTGTGTGTGTGTTTTGCTCTTGAACTTGAGCTGAAATCAAGTTACACAGAGAGGCCTCTTCACTGTGTTTGTGTGTGTGCTCGTATGTGTCAGTCTCTTACTCTTGTGAGGACCAGTGATGATAATAAATTAATAAACTGTTTTAAACCATAAACACAAAGCTTTGTCTGCTGCTCACGTCTGCAAGACCATTCTGAGGGTTTAATCTGAGCTTCAGTCTGTAGTGTGTTAACATCAACTGAGGAGCCCTGCAGTGCACACACAACCACAGTCCTCACAAGTATAGAAGGACACTGTTTCTCTCCGGGCTGTAATTTAGTTTACAGTCTGATTATTGTGGGAGTCCTTGAGGAGGTTTGACAGGTCCTTGAGAAAGTTCCAGAGGTCATTGGGGAGGTTTCAGTGATCCTTGAGGGGGTTCCAGGTCTCCTGAAAGCATCATGAAAGAGGTTACATTGGTCCTTGATAAAAGACAGGAGGTCCTGGAAGAGGTTACAGAGGTCCTTGATAAAGGACAAGAGGTCCTTAAACACAACTGAACTGAAGTGAACTGGTTTAACAGGAAGTGACTCAGCAGAGTAGGTCCTTACAGAGAGACAGAGAGACAGACAGACGGAGACAGAGAAACAGGCAGAGAGACAGACGGAGACAGAGATACAGACAGACAGACAGACAGACAGACAGACAGAGAGAGAGAGACAGACGGAGACAGACAGACAGAGAGAGAGACAGATGGAGACAGAGAGAGAGAGAGAGACAGAGACAGACAGAGAGACAGACAGAGACAGAGAGACAGACAGACAGAGAGAGACAGACAGACAGGCAGAGAAAGACAGACAGACAGAGACAGAGAGACAGACAGACAGAGAAAGACAGACAGACAGAGACAGAGAGACAGACAGACAGAGAGAGACAGACAGAGAGACAGAGAGACAGACAGAGACAGACAGAGAGACAGAGAGACAGACATCTGTCCTGCTGTGTGTTATGTTCCTGATGAAGGATTTACTCTGTTGTCTTCACTCATGTGGGGGAGGGGGGGGCTGGACCTGAACTGAGACTCTCATGACCTTCAGGGGCCGAGGTCCCCGTCTGTAGGGGCCGGGGGGGATTTTAGGGGATTTAGAGTGCAGGTCGGGGGGGGGTGGGGGAGGGTGGACTGTCTGCTTCAGTGTTTTAAATTACCCCCCCCCCCCGTATAATGAGGACCCAGATGGGAGGCGTCAGAGTTCAGTTCACACAGGAAGCTGAATGATTCATCATCAGCTGATCAGACGGTCTGTCCTCATAGTGTCTGTCTGTCCTCATAGTGTCTGTCTGTCAAGTGGAGACACAAGAAGTCACCAAAATCACCCAAAAGCAGTGAACCTGCAGGAGACAGATCCTGAACTCAGTCTGAAGAGATAATGGATCAAACAATCTCACCTCAAGGTCCATTTAGAAACTGTTCTGAAGCTTTCAATCATATCACATGGCCTTCATCCGTAGATTAGGTTCATCCAGTCTTTACAGACCATGTAGATGTTCAGGTTTCTGTTTTTCTGAGCTCTTTAGAGACTTCATGTTAGCTGAAAAGTTGAGGTTCACTGTAGTCTGACAAAACAATTCTCACCTCAAGGTCCACTTACGAGCTTTTTCCACAGCTTTCAACTGCTTTCTTACTATTTCCATGGTCAAGGATGCTTCACTTTTAAGCCAACATAAAAACAAAGTCCTGAAGTGGACAAATCAGAGAGCTTGTGTTGTTGATCTGTGAAGCTGCATTCAGACTGAACACACCTGGAGTTCAGGTGAATCTTTGTTCCGACTTTATTAACGAGTTAAACGTGTTTGGATGTCGGGCCGCTGTGTTTATGGTGTTTTGAGGGATTTGAGGGATTTGAGGGGGGGTCTGTTGTGTCTGGTTCACACTTTTGTTGTCATTCATAGTATGGGGATGGGGGGGGGGGG
>LKNJ01004609.1:0-17614 GCA_002120245.1 Maccullochella peelii | reverse complement strand
ACTTGACCAAGTTCAAGTTGAGGGGGGGATGAGTCTGATCAGCTTCATCATTTAATATCTTTACTTTGATTATTTAGTTTTTTATTGATCATTAAAAGTTCAATCAGCTTTAGTTCTGGGTTCAGTTTCCCCTCAGTTTTGACTCGTCGGGGTAAATAAATCTCTCTTGTGACTTTAAAATCAATCAATCATTCAAGGTAGCAGAAAAATGAAGAGAAACGTTAAAGGAAGGTTTATCACAAGATTGATAGATAAACTCATCATATTGATCAGTTACAGCACCGTCTGCACATTTAAACCTGTTAACAACACATGAGACCATCAGTCCTGTGGAGAGACCAGGTTTCAGTGGTCTCAGACTCTCAGAGGTCAGAGGTCACCTAAACCCCCCCCCCCTCCATCTGTTTGCAGACTCATTCACTCAGAGTATGGGGGGGTCTTTAACATAGCTGTCACTCAAACTTGAGCAGAGTTCAAGTGCAGCTTCAGATCAGTTTCATTTATTAATCAAACTCAAGTTACTGAAGTCCGACCGATAATCCATAAAGTTCCTTTCTGTCAGGATAAAACTGCATTTCACCTTTTTATGTTTGACGCTTTTATTTTGACAGTTTTCAATAATTCATTTATTTTAATTTAATTAAAATAAATATGAATACGGCCCAAACAGATGATCAAACTGTTTGTATTGATAAAGAGGAGGCTAGTACAAGTACACAAGTAGTACAAGTACACACGTAGTACAAGTACACAAGTATCAGCAGTAACGTGTACTAACATAACAAAAACAACGGTGTCTGTGCGAGACCTCAGTACTGACTGCAGGTGTCTGTGTTTCCGAACCCTCAGTTGTGACTGCAGGCCTCTGTTGTGTGAGGCTTTGTGACTTCACAAACCCTCAGTACTGACTGCAGGTGTCTGTGAATTATGTGCTTACGTTCATGTTTTCAGTTGTCTTGTTTATAATCAACAGTGAATTAATAATGTATTTGTGTTATTGATCATCAACAGCTTCATCATCATTATCATCACCACCATCATTATCATCATCCTCTGAGTGTCAGTGAGTATTTCCTGTTTCTCCTCCTCAAGAATCATTTTCAGTTGTTTCAACAGCAGAACCACTTTTTCTTTTTTAGCTTTTATTGATAGTCTTTATGCCCAACAAAATCTTCATCAATACACCAATAAACACTAAAACTCAATTAATGTTTTAGGTAATAAATAAAACATAGTAAATACATACATGTTGGTTAGTGTAATTTTTTTCTACATTTCAAACATTTTTATATTTCTGTATTACCTGTAACCGATAAGACCAAACTGAGGGCAAACAAAACTTTACAATCCCTGATGTTTCTGTCTCACCTGGTCTTGCCCCCTCAGGTGTGCTCGGAGCCTCAGAGCTGGCCTTCCTCCAAGAGCCCAGTGATGTCATCGCGGTGAGGGACCGCCCCCTGATGCTGGACTGTCAGGTGGAAGGGGAGGGGCCAATCTCCATCACCTGGAGACGGAACGGCGTTCCCGTGGCGACCGGCGTCAGGGCAACGGTGCTCGGTAACGGCACGCTGCTCATCAGAAACTTCTCTAAGAGACGAGAGAGTAGCGAGATGGACGCAGGAGAATACAACTGCGCTGCTCAGAACCGCTACGGCATGTTGATCAGCCGCAAGGCCCGAGTCCTGCTCGCATGTGAGTCACCTGACCAGGACCGCAACATGCTAACAACACACACACACACACACACACAGCAGCATACTCATCTGTCTGTCTCCCCCTCCTCCCCCCAGCCCTCCCTAAGTTCCTGTCTCACCCAGAGTCTGTGGCGGTGAATGAAGGGGGTGTGGCCAGACTCACCTGTCAAGTAATTGGAATCCCAGAAGCCAACATCACCTGGCAGAGAGACCAACACCCACTGAGCACCGAGGACCCCAGGTAGCTTTCACACACACACTTTTACATGTAGTTAATTTAACGTGTACTTAATGAGCATTTAACGTGTATTTGTATTGTGCAGGTACACACTGCTTCCTAACGGCGTGCTGCAGATCACCAGCGTTCAGCGAACAGATGGTGGTTTGTTTCGCTGCGTCGCCTCCAACATCGCCAACACTCGCTACAGCCACGAGGCCCAGCTGTCTGTCACCGGTAAGACCAAACTGAGGGCACAGAACCCCCTAGACTATGGTATTACCTGTACCTGCAGGACTTGGTCTCTCTCTCTGTGCTGATGATGTTTTCTGGTTCCTGGTTCAGTTGCAGGATCCAGGATCTACCGGGAACCCGTCATCCTGTCCGGTCCTCAGAACCTCACTATCAACGTCCACCAGACCGCCATCTTGGAGTGCATCGCCACCGGAAACCCCCGCCCCATAGTGTCCTGGAGTCGCCTCGGTAACCAAAACACCACAACCAGACTTCCTTTAAACAAACCATTCATTTAAAAAGTTATTGATCTGTTATTGATTAGGAAACCGGTCAGTGGTTTTGTCTGTCAGAACAGTAACCATGGTAACATGATGCCGTGTGTGTGTGTGTGTGTGTGTGTGTGTGTGTGTGTGTGTGTGTGTGTGTGTGTCAGACGGCAGGTCGATCGGTGTGGAAGGGATCCAGGTGTTGGGAACAGGTAACCTGATGATCTCTGACGCCACTCTGCAGCACTCAGGAGTTTATGTTTGTTCAGCAAACAGACCAGGAAGCAGATCCAGGAGGACGGCGCTCGGACGGCTCGTAGTACAAGGTACCCACACCGTACTGCATGTGTGTATATATATATATATATACACACACACGTATATATAGCTGCAGAGTCAGATGATGTAAACGATGATAAGCTGATCAGAAACATTTCCTGTTTAACAGCAGACGACTTCTCTGTTTGACTGATCAACTTGAACTCATCGTGTCGACTGCTGTTCAGTTCAGCTGTTGTCTGATTCTCCGCCCCCCCGACCTCTGACCTCTGACCCTCTCAGTAAACCGGGTGTGGGGGTGTGAGGGTGTGGGAGATGGGGGGGTCGGACACAAAGAGGACAAAGACACAGAGAAAATATGATGTTGCTGCTGCTGATAACAACAACGACGATGTTATAACCCTGTTATAACACGTTGACACAGTCCAGCTGTGCTGCTTTCAGCCTGGATGATGTTTAACTTCTTCCTGTTTCTCTAATATTATAGTTTGATCTTTGGTGATAAAGTACGCTGCTCTGCTGCCAGCACTCCTGTCATGTTTGTGATTGGTCACATACTACAAGCCCTGCCCCTTTCATGTCCTGGCCTCTGGTCTCTGCAGTCTCAGTCTAAACCCGGATCTAGACTCTCTGAAATCACTGCTGAATCTGTCAGTTTTTTCATTGATTGTTTTATTTTGTTCTAAAACATCTTCACACATTCTTCAAACTGATCATCAGAATTCTAATCAATCAACTGATCGATTCACTTTCAGATGCATGTGAACTGTGTGTGTGTGTGTGTGTGTGTGTGTGTGTGTGTGTGTGTGTGTGTGTGTGTGTTTCGTCAGACAGACAGAGGGCCGGGGGGACAGGGGGGTCAGAGGTCACACAGACTTATTGTGTGTGTGTGTTTCCCAGACTGAGAGCTTCATTAGAATAAAGATTAGCATGTGAAGAGTCCCACTTCACAATGAGGACTTTATTCACACCCAAACTCCATCTGTCGTACAACACAAAGGTTTATAAACACAAACGTTTATGAACACAAACATTTATAAACATTTATAAACACAAACAATTATAAACGTTTATAAACACAAACATTTATAAACACAAATTTTATAAACACAAACATTTATAAACGTTTATAAACACAAACATTTCTAAACTTTTATAAACACAAACAGATAATCATCTGATCTGAGCAGAAACAGTTAAACTGACTAATGAATCTAATAAATAATAAATAATTCATTATTAATAATAATTTTGGGATTTTTGAGGAAAATAGAGACGGCATATAATTCCACATATAAAGAGAAGAAAGTCACAAATGATCAATAAATTAAGACTGAATGATGGTTTGGGGTCTGTAATTATTCAATAATTTCCAAAAAGAATCATGTAGTTTAGTTTGGTGCTAATTCAACAATCAACAATCAATCAAATCAATGAATAATCAAACAAGCAGTACTTTCTGCTGTCACAGAGTATTTGTACTTTTAATCTCTGAGTACTAAAGTTGTACTTCAGTTCAACCTCAAAGTTTTTCACGTTAAATTCAAACGAACAGAAAACTGTGTGAGAGTGTGTGTGTGTGTGAGTGTGTGTGTGTGTGTGTGAGAGTGTGAGAGTGTGAGAGTGTGAGAGTGTGTGTGTGTATGTGTGAGTGTGTGTATGTGTGAGTGTGTGTATGTGTGAGAGTGTGTGTGTGTGTCAGAGTATGTGAGTGTGTGAGTGAGTGTGTGTGTGTGTGTTTTGCTCTTGAACTTGAGTGTGTGAAAGGTCATCGTCTCTCCACAAATCAACTTTACCCCCCCCCCCCAATGGTTAAATGGCTCCTATTCACCCCCCCCCCTGACCTCTAACCCCCCTCTCTGTAAATAGAAAGGGGCGGTCCTTCAGGAGGTTATTTGAGGTGACAGAGACACTTATGTATATGTGCTCTCTGTTAACGTGGAGACAGACCAACCGGAGGCGAGACAGCACCTGTCTGTCTGCTGGGGGTTGGGGTCAGAGGTCAGAGTGGCGTTCAAACACAAAGACAAGTTCAGGTTTTCTCAGAGTTCATGTGTTCAGTGTGTGAAATGATGATGACTTAGTTTCTGCAACTTTAACCACAAACACCCCGAAGATATGTAGCTGGGATATATTGACCTCCTCCTCCTCCTCCTCCTCTTGCTCCTCCTGCAGCTCCTCCAGAGTTTGTGCAGTGGCCTCAGTCTGTGTCCAGACCAGCAGGGGGCAGCGCAGTGTTCAGCTGCACAGCGTCCGGTGCTCCTGATCCGCACCTCATCTGGCTGAAGAACGGGAAGCTGCTGAGTCCTAGCGGGAACGTCAAGCTCACCAATGGGAACACGTAAGAACTTCTTCTTCTTCTTCTTCGTCTCCTTCTTCTTCTTCAACAAACCCAAATGTTGTCTTAAAGTCGGCATCTAACATGATCACTGGCCTCTTCTTCTTCTGCGGTTTTCTCCTCAACACACACCTGAAAGGAACGCGGTTTAACTTTGATCATCAGTGTATAATAAATATACAGTGTAATATATATATATATATATTATACTGTGTATATATATATGTATGTATATACTGTATATATGTATGTATACAGTATATATAAATGTATCTGTCGGCAGCAGTGTTGGAGGCTGTTAGTGATGTTCACTGCAGGACATCGATTAGGGCCCCCTGGAGCCCAGCTGGTAATCCTTCCTGTCCTGTACAGACTGAGTAACAGCTCTCTGTCTCCCCCTACAGGACTCTCGCCATCACCCGTATCACCCCCGAGGATGAGGCCATCTATCAGTGCATTGCAGAGAACAGCGTTGGCACCAACCAGGCCAGCGCCCGCCTCGCCATCAGCCAGGGGCCCGAGCTGCCCGAGGCCCCTGCCGGCCTCCGGGCCACGGCCCTCAGCTCCAGTAGCCTGCAGCTGATGTGGGAACAGCCGCCAGAGCACATCAGCCAGCAGATTATAGGATACGTCCTGCACATCAGACGCCTGGGGGGTAAGGCACCGAGAGGAGGCGAGACCAAGTGAGACGGGATTAAATTAAACCAAACGAGATGAGATGAGATTAGCTGACATTAGCAGATTATAGAGATAAAATGACATAAAGTGAAATTAGATTAGACATGGCGAGGCAAGATTAAATGACAAAAGATTTAGATGACAGGAGAAGAGATGAGACCAGATCACGAGACAAAATGAGATTAGACGAGATGAGATTAAATGAGTGGTGTGGCGTGGCGCAGTGAGATTATTTGACACAAGACAAGACAACCCTCTGCCTCTGGATTAACATTTTATTCATGTTTTGGATGAATACTTGTTTCTGATTGGTTGGAGGGTGAGTGTAACAGGAAACAGGCTCATTCCCTGCAGTGAAAACCTGCGTATCCTAATCAGTCAGTCAATCAATCAATCAATCAATCAATCAGTCAGTCAGTCAGTCAGTCAACACAAGGTAGTGATGCAACAGTTGGATCTGGATCCACTTTTTCGAGCAGCTCACTGCTCTGGCCAATCAGATACAAGCAAAACTCTGACCTCTGACCTCCTCAGAGCCAGACAGCGCGGAACTGCAGGAGGCCGTCAGCAAGACGACCTTCAGACACAACTTCAACAACCTGGAAGTAGCCACCACCTACTCCATCTACCTGAAGGCTTACTCTGCTCTGGGAGGAAGCCAGCAGTCCAACACCATCACCGCCACCACCCAGGGGGGCGGTAAGTCCACCTTAAACGCCTTCACATTTTCACGCCTGTGACTTAAATAAATTAAATTTCTTATTTAATTTAAAACTTGTAGTTTCTAAATAAAACCGCATCATGTTTAAAAAGTCTTTAATTGTTTGTGCGTCTCTGAAATGTTCCCCATGTGACCACAGTCTGTCTGTCCCACAGTTCCCAGTTCTCCCAGTTTCTTCACTAAGGTCCTGAACCAGACAGCCATGCAGGTGTACTGGGAGCTGCCCAGTAAGCCGGGGATGCTGGAGGGCTTCAGACTGGAGTACCGCGGGGTTTCCAACCCAGACGTCCAGGGGCAGGAGACCTTCCCAGGACACATCAACACCCACACCATCTCCCACCTGGGTCAGTACAGTTACTAAGAACATCAGTTTCTGCTAGCCTAGCTTAGCACAAACAGTGGCAGCAGAGGAAAACAGTTAGCCTAACTTAGCACAAACACTGGCAGCAGAGGAAAACAGTTAGCCTAGCTTAGCACAAACACTGGCAGCAGAGGAAAACAGTTAGCCTAGCTTCATCACCTTCTGTTTCTGATTTACAGGTATGTTGTTAACTTGTTAGCTGACCAGCTAGTTAACAGTCCTGTAGTCTTGTCTCTGTTAATGACATGTGACAAACATCTTTCAGACTTTCAGATAAAAATGACAGAAAACAAATATTGAGAAGCTTCAGCTGTTTTGGTTGTTTCCTTCCTGCAGAGCCGGCAGCAGTTTATGAGATCCAGCTGGTGGCATTTAACGGGAACGGAGACGGTCCGTCCAACCGCCGCCTGGTGTCTCTGGCAGAGGGACGAAACACTGCAGCAGGTAAGAGCCTCGACATGACCTCTGACCTCTGACACACTGACCCCACCTCTGAAACCAGTTTAACATGACATGTGTTGTCTCCATCAGCTGGTCCGAGCTGCAACTGCAATCAGTTTGATGGATCCGTGTCGACTCTGCTGATCGGCGTTCACAGCGGCCTTGCCTGCATCCTCTGCTGCCTGCTCTTCATCCTGCTGGGATACAGACGCAGGTAAGACCTTCATCATCATCATCATCATCGCTGTCATCATCGTCATCCTCACTCTGTTCTGTGTTCAGTCTCTTCTGCAGGAAGGCAGCGAGCTGGGAGACTCCGCCCACCCTGAATGGTGTTAGAGGTCCTAAAGGCCACACACCTGAGAGCATCGAGCTGAGCCAGGTAATACACACACACTGTTGTACTTCTATACTTGTGAGGACCCTCACTGACATAATGCATTCCCTGACCTTAACCATCACAACAAAATGCCTAACTCAAACCCAGACCCAGACCCAAACCTGATTCTAACCTGAAACCAGGTCTGAACCCTCAAACAGACATCTGAAGGTCCCAAAGTGAGGACTAGACTAAATGTGCTCACTCCCCGGGTCACACACACACACTCTGTGAGGTGTTAGTTATAATGAGGGTGAAAGTGACACATGACACAATTAAACCAGTTACCGGTTTTCACTAGTAAAACTTTTGTCACATTAATATATTTTTAACTGTGCCCAGTTACCATGGTTACAGGTGTTTACCTGTCATAGTTCATAGTTGTGACTCTCCTCAGTAAGCTGTTGGAACAGAAGTTCACCTGTTCAGTCCCACTCTTGTTCCTACGAACAGATTATAAACACGTAAACTATCGTGAACTGCAACACATTTTGTGACAGTTTTCATTTTCCAAAGTGAGTTTTTATGAAACTTGACTAACGCAGGACTGATGTGGATGTAGAAGATGTACAGCGTTGATCTTTGGTGTCTAGACTTCGTCACTGCTGACTCAGACCTTCAAGATCAGAAGGGTGTTTTGGATATAAAGTTGCTGAAGAGTCATGTGGAGTTTAGTGCCAGATTCAAGCTGAGTCTCTAAACCAGCTCACAGGATTTCCTTTCTTCTGGTTTTTGTTGTGGAATATTTGTTATCAGTTTTCTTTGATGAAATTGATGCCGTGTTACAGGAGAATGTCAGACAGGGCTCTTATTTTGGAAGTTTGCAGAGGACACACATTGTCTAACTGTGTTCCTGTCTGCTCCGCCCACAGAGATGTGACTCTGCCCCTCCTCCAGTGATGGTCATGGTTGAACCGACTCCATCTGTCCAGCCCGGCACAGGCACCGGATAAAACACCACCCTAACTACTACCTCCTCCTCTTCCTCCTCCTCTTCCTCCTCCTCCTCCAGCTTCTGATCGCCTCCTCTCCTCCTGACAGCCTTACAGCCACTTCAGCCTTTATGAATGAGATGAGAGTTTATCTTTGAGATGATCTGAGGAAGATCCAGAGAGCATCTGATCCCACAGGGGAACAAAAAACTTCACCATGAAATACTTCACAGACATCCACAAGCTGTGAATACAATTCATGATGATTTCGTCTTCAGACTGAAACCAAAGCTGAATTCTTCTGATTCGAAAACAAACATTTGTTAGAAAGCCGTTGATCATGTGACTCCGGCTGTTTCCCGAGTGGCATCAGATGCCGACGTCCTGGATGCTTCCTGTTGAAACCAAAACCTTTTTTCTTCAGTTTGGGGTCAATTTGAGTTTGTCACCGTCGGTGCCGAGTTTCTGAGACGATGAGGCCTTCCACTGGTCTGACCAGAGACCGGGTCCTCAGAGGATCCACTGTGGGTTTAGTTTAACTACCTGAGCAGGTGTTGTTTGTTGGTCCTCTGAGGCCCAGAGCCAAAGGGATTTATTATTTCTCTGGTCAGCAGGTGACTGTAGAGGACATTAGCGCTCCTCTGCGCTGCTTTAGCATTTTAGTGTTTGTTTGCCTCAGGTCAGGATGAAGAGGAAGTTGACAGTTGGTCCCCCCCTCCTGCCTCCCTCCCTCCTCTGACTCCTCCACCAAACTCTTTACCTCCAAAGAGAGCTACCTCGGGCTCAACGCCAAACGCCTGAGCTACAGGCAACTGTTAGCCTCCTGCTGCTGGTCAAGCTAACCTACCTCAAAACCAAAAGGCTCCTCCGGGGCCACTTTGCCATTCTCCTACCTTTTTGTACCAATGCCGATGTCCTGTGCCTGTCACCCAGAAACCCTTTGAACTCTGAATGTTGCTCGTCTGATGGATCGGTTCACCGTAGTCCTCCTCAAAGAGCAGCTGATGAAAGTAAACCACAGAAGATCTCTGAGTTTGTGCTTGTTGACTCATGACTGACACTTCCTGCTCCAGATCTGAGCATTCAGGGCCTAAAGATCTTCTGGAGGTGGACCATAGTCCTGACCTTTAACAGTCAAAACGCCTGCTCCAGATCTGAACTTTAAAGGTCATAGTGTCTTGAGTCCAACAATCTCAGCTCCACCTGAGAGAAACATTGAGGAGTTCAGCATCAGTCAACACCTGAGAGAAAAATAGGTGAACCAGGAAAGTTTGGACACTCTGGACGTCTCATTGCGAGACGTCTCGGCACTTTTCTGTCCCGAGTTTTAATGAAGGTTTTGATGTTTTGTTTTTGTGGAGGCAGCCACTTCCTGTCACCTGCCTGCAGGTGTGTGCACCCTTGTCCGCCATGTTTAAATTGACCTCTAATGTCTTAGATTGTCTGAAAGTAATTTCTAAACTTTCCCGTAGATGAACAGCAGCCTTCTGTAGAGTTTCAGCCGAACTTCCAAATATTCTTTAAAAACAAGCTGAACGACACCCAAAGATAAAAATAGTTTTTCACCATTTTCTGTTAAAACTGTTTGTTTTTACTTCCTGTTTCCAGAGTCGAAGAACAAACGAAACCAAAAGAAATACTCACTTTCACATTTTATATTTCAGATGAACACTTCGGAAAAAGGAGAAGTGAATATATATTTTCATATATTGTAACAGGATGAGTTAAAGAGCCAAATAACTGAATGATAGAAACATGTTGACCAAAAGCTCAATAATAATTCTGAAATATCACCTCAGTTTTTTGTATTTAGAGTCTGTGTTCAGTTTGTGGTTGAATGTCTTTACAGCTTCTGTCTCTGATACTGACATTTACCCCGAGACCCTGAGACCCCGAGACCCTGAGGACATTTACAGTACTGTAAAATAAGTGAAGTAATAACTGTAACTTCAGTTGTTGGGTTTGAGTCTTTCACATGTTTTTTATTGAAACTGATGAGATGTTTTGTCCCACTGAACTAAACAGAGCTCAGTTGTCCTGCAGGAAGTCTCAAGAGAAACAGCTTGAAATGGAAATGTGACGGTCAGTCTGACTTTATCCATCCAAGCGTGATCTTCAACTTGGATCTCATTAGTAGAACTAAATTCTGCTCGTTAGATTTGAGTTTTTGAGCAGATTAACGAGGCCCGTCGAGTCCCGTCAGATCGAGTCGTGCTGTCACGTGGAGTTAAGTCGAGTCATGACGAGTCACACTCCTCAAGTCGCATCAAGTCAAATCCACGTTGAGTCTAAAGTCTTGTTGGGTCTCGAGTCACATTGAGTCATGTCCAGTCTCGTGGAGTCACTTGGGGTCAAAGGTCACAGGTCACTGTCAGATCGGAGCTCCTCTCTGCTCTGAAATGAGTCGAGTGTTTCTAAAAATATAAAACTAGAACAAATTCAAACGTTTCTAATGTTGCTGTTCTTTTTCTAGAACTTTCTTCTTTCAGTTTATTCTTATTCTTCTGTCGCTGCCATTCGGTGGTGAAGACGAAATTCTGCCAAAATGAAAACCTGTGAAGAAGACCATTTAAAATGTTTATTATTATTGCTATAATTATGTAGCAATAATTCTAAACAATAAATATAGGTTATAATTGCTATGATATTATGATTATAACCTTTTTAACCCCCCCCTTTTTATATTGTTTGACTTTAATATTTTTGTTGGTAGTTGAATGATGTGAAAAAGTTTCTAGAATTTGAGAAATGTGTTTTGAGTTGAAGGTGAGAAACTGATTTAACTCCTCAGGTTTCATTTTTTACAGTGGACACTAGCCATATTTAATGAGAAGCCATACAAATGATTTCTAAGCCATATTCTACACAGACGTTCAGTGTTATTTTAAATAAAAACCTGATTATTTTACCTTGTTAGTTTATTTCAGACTGCCTCCGCCTGTCGACACGCTGTAGAAACTAAAACTAAGACGTAGAGATCGTAGTGACTGAAGGCTAGAACCAATGAGAAAAGTGATGCTTTAATGTTTCTGATTTCTTTTCTCTCAAATAATTTTATTTTCATTAATGTGTCATAAAAAAGCGTCCCAAAGCTTTAAACAGAAGAGGCGACGCAGAAACACGAAGAGTTCAAAACCAGAGTGACACCTGGATTCTGTTCACGCTGAAGGGTTAAATTTAGACAGTTTTTGTATTAGGTTTGGTGGTTACCATCCTTAGAGTGCAGAGTTTCACACTGTCCGGTTTGATGTTGATGAAGATGAACTCTTCTTTGTATTTTAACGTGTTTCTGAGAATCTTTCTGTCTGTTCTCCTTTCTGATAGTTAGACACATGAAAACCAAATAAAACTGAATTGAAGTAGAAAACAGACGTCTTGTTATTTATGAACTCACAGTTTGTTTCCACAAAACAGGTTTCAGAAAAACTCCAGTGGTAATAAAAAAGATGAAAAAGTCATTTTTATGTGCAGCTGATGGACGGACTGATCAATGGGCTGATCGGCTGACGTGTTTTGGTGTAAGACAGCAGTGAGGACATTTATTTTCATTCAATTGTTCTTATGTTTAAATTGTCATTTTTTCTTTATTACTTTATTTTATTGATTCTTTATGTTTGTTTTTCAAGCAGTTTCATGTATCGTCTCTCAGGTGAACAGGTGAATCAGTTGATCGGTCAGGAAGGTTTCATCGACGACCGTCTGATAAGAAATATTCACATTCAGTTACAGAAACATCAACAGACGCAGTGTCGGTCTGTTTTCTAACCAACGTTGTCGTGTTTGTTTCAGTCTGACACACTTTCACTGTGAAGACGTCTGTTTCATTTTAGGTTTCAGCTCTGCAACAACTGACATGAATCACTTCATGTCATCAGAACAGACGAACAGATTCATAATATGACAACAGATTTCTCCTCTCCTTCTGTGGGAACACTTTTGTTTCACGACAATGAAAATCATTTCAAACCAAAACATCACCTCAAAAGAAAATCTAGAATTTAATAATAGACTTAAAAACCAGAACGAGCCAGTTAATCACAATATTCTCCACGATTTGCATTTTATTCTGCGAATGAAGGAGGGAAGATGAACACAGTTGGACTGTTGGATGTCCTGGACATTAACCTGTCACTCCACTTCACTCCACTTCATCACTCCACTTCATCACTTCACTTCTGATGTTATCTGAATAAAATCTCCTTCTGCTCTCCAGAGGGTGAACTCTTTGTATTTTAATGATTCCATGAGGTTTCCTGTAGCGCCCCCTTCAGGACAAACTGTACCTGCTAACTCCCCGATGGTTCAGACTGTAAGAAGCAAGAAATCATCAGGTGTTGTTTGTTTGATTGTGGCTGTAATGAACTGCACAGCCTGTAGGTGGCGCTGACAGCAGCTACAGGGTTCATTTATTTAAATTATTGGTGGATTCATTCATAAATATTCAACATAAACAGTAACAGGATTTTATTCTGACGACGGCGTTTCACCTTTATTTCAGTTTTTACAGAATCGACATGTTTGTTCTCAGATGAAGAACCAACACAGCTGCTGATTGGCTCTCAGCTCTGACCTCATCGGTTTATATGTAAGTTGAGAAGTGACATCATTGTGACATAATTATCTACATTTATATTTGATCCATAAAACAAAAACTATTTGTAAAGTGATTAATTAAATCTTGACTTTGTATTAAAGAGTGACATCATGTCAGTGTGAACTGCTGTGATTGGCTGTTGTGCCACCAGGTACAGCAGGTGTGTGCGTAAACATGGACGTGTGTCAACATGTAAGCTTCAATCCTGTTTTCACGTCTAAAACAGACTTTTATAACTTAAATATATAGGTATAATTTATAATTATTTAATTAAAAGCAGAATCTCCTGTTAAAGCTGCAGGAAGTGATTTTTGTCCACCAGGGGGCCGACAGAGTCTGAGTCCTGATCCACCTTCAGTTGATCCAGTTCAGGTTTTCACACTCTGACAGTGTTCAGGTACAGAATGTGACATAATTTAACTCCTGTCCTCTGATTGATCGGTGTTAGTCTCCTGCAGCCTGGTTGTTGGTGGCGGGGTCCGACTCATGCTCCCCGCTGTGGGGGCCCTGCCTGGCTGAGAGTCGGTCCGGAGATCGCAGCGAAGCGTCGCTCCTCGTCTTACGGCAGCAGACGGCGAGGTCGGCCCTGAAGGATGGTGTGTAGAAGCCGTAGATGATGGGGTCGCAGCAGGTGTTCAGGTTCCCGAACACAAAGAGGGCGTGGTGGACGTACTCAGGTGTGATGTGCAGCATGTCAGGCTGGAACCAGTACCAGATTCCCAGCAGGTAGTATGGAGTCCAGCACACCACAAAGGACAGCACGATGACCACTGTCATCTTCAGAGTCTTCATCCGAGCCTTTGGGATGATGTCAGTGCCGCTGCGACGCAGGTACGACTCACCTGCTGAGAGAGGGAGGGGCTCCATTAGTGATGTAACTCTGTCAATGTAGTACAGGTGTGTCTTACCTTTGTCTCTCAGGTGCTGCAGGTGGATGTGCAGCAGGATGTACAGGTGTGTTACAGGTGTGTTTTACCTTTGTCTCTCAGGTGCTGCAGGTGGATGTGCAGCAGGATGCGGCTGTAGCAGCAGCTCATCACCAGCAGGGGGACGACGTACAGCGTGGTGAAGTGGAACATGTTGTACACAGTTTCCTGCCAGCGGCGGCTGAAGCTGCCATGAGTCGCACACTGAGTGAAGTCGACGCCCTCCACCCGGATCGCACGGAAGATAAACAGCTGCGGGGAGACAGACGGAGGATTCTTACTACTACCTGAGTACAGGTAGAGTCCAGGTGTCCCTTCCTGCAGCCATATCCTCCATACTGGTCCCTGTCTCCAGCCTCTGCTCACTCCTCCCAGGCCCTCGAACCGTCCACCAGACTTCCTCCTTCACCTGCTCACCTGTTCTCACTTCCCTCATCAGCCACTCACCACATATACCAAATCCTTTGGTCCTTTGTCATTTCATCCTTGTTGCCATGTTCTTGTTTTGCTTTTAGGAGTTTTTGTCACTCTGAACCTGCCTACCTGCCTGCTGGTCTTCCTGTACCTACCAATAAGTCTTGATCTGCATTAAGTCCTCCTGCTGTGTGCAGTCTGCACCTCTGTTTCTACTCTCCTGCACACTTCGTAACACCAGGTGGAGTTCTGAGTCCTGACTGACCAAGTAGGATCAGAGTGATGCATCATTGGTCCTTCAGAACTGTGAGTTTATGAGAGGGTCACTTCTGTCTGTGCTGATCCGGTCGAGGCAGATGGCCACCCACCCAGAGCCTGGTTCTGGTTCTGCTCGAGGTTTCTGCCTGTTAAAGGGAGTTTTTCCTTGCCACTGTCTCCTAGTGCTGCTCATGGTGGGAATTGTGGGTCTGTGTGAATAATAATAATAAGAGTCGGTCTAGACCTGCTCAGTATGAAAAGAGATAACTTTTGGTGTAGAAACAAAAAACATGTGTGAACTAAAATGTTCACCTGCAGTTCACCTGCTTAATGGTAAAACCGGTTACATCTGGTTTTAGTCATAGCTTAACCTTCAGTGTGATTTTCATTGATCTTGATAAACGGTCTCAGGTTGCTAGTCAATAAAGTCCGTTTATTTGTTTCTGCTGCTCACTGAAACTAAACAGTTTGTTTCAGCTCTGTTTTCCAGCTGGTGGCTTCTTAGCGTTGTTAGCATTCCTTATAGAAACCAAGGGGAGCAGTTAGCCTGAGCTAGCAGCAGGAGGTTTCACACATTTAATCTCTCCATCAGAAACCAGAACATTCCTGCAGGGATTACCTGACAGAGGATTTAACTGCAGTTTCAGAGAGAACTGAGAGCTTTCATCAGAGACAACAGCAAGGAGACTTTATTATAATGATAATAATACTAATAATATGGATAATATGTAGATGAACTGCAGCTGAACACTTCATCACGTGTAACCTCTATAATCAGGCAGAAAGATGAACAGATCTCTTCAGTGTGACCTTCAGCTCAGCATCATAAATATTAATAATATTAAAGACAGTGTGATGTAAAGCTGCTGCACTGTTACTGTTAAATATTCTGCAGCTGAGAGGAGAAGTGACCGTTCATACAGTATATACTGCATATATATATATATCTCTACAGGTATGTAGGTATATATATATATATACATACAGACCGATCAGCCATAACATTATGACCACTGACAGGTGAAGTGAAGAACATTGATTATCTTGTTACCATGGCACCTGTCAGTGGGGGGGACATATTAGGCAGCAAGTGAACATTTTGTCCTCGAAGTTGATGTCTTGGAAGCAGGAAAAATGGGCAAGCGTAAGGATGTGAGCGACTTTGACATGGCCCAAACTGTGATGGCTAGACAACTGGGTCAGAGCATCTCCAAAACTGTGGCTCTTGTGGGGTTTTCCCGGTCTGCAGTGGTCAGTACTTACCAAAAGTGGTCCAAGGAAGGAAAACCGGTGAACCGGCGACAGGGTCATGGGCAGCCAAGGCTCATTGATGCGCGTGGGGAGCAAAGGCTGGCCCGTGTGGTCCGATCCAACAGAAGAGCTACTGCAGCTCAAATTGCTGAAAAAGTTAATGCTGGTTCTGATAGAAAGGTGTCAGAACACACAGTGCATCGCAGTTTGTTGCGTAGCTGCAGATCGGTCAGGGAGCCCATGCTGACCCCTGTCCACCGCCGAAAGTGCCTACAATGGGCACGTGAGCATCAGAACTGGACCACAAAGCAATGGAAGAAGGTGGCCTGGTCTGGCGGAGGCAGTGTGATGCTTTGGGCAATGTTCTGCTGGGAAACCTTGGGTCCTACCCTTCATGTGGATGTTACTTTAACACGTACCACCTACCTAAACACTGTTGCAGACCAATACACCCCTTCATGAAAATGGTATTCCCTAATGGCAGTGGCCTCTTTCAGCAGGATAATGCACCCTGCCACGCTGCAGAAATGGTTCAGGAATGGTTTGAGGAACATGACAATGAGTTCAAGGTGTTGCCTTGGCCTTCAAATTCCCCAGATCTCAATACAATCGAGCATCTGTGGGATGTGCCACACAAACAAGTCCGATCCATGGAGGCCCCACCTTGCAGCATACAGGGAGGATCTGCTGCTAATGTCTTGGTGCCAGATACCACAGCACACCTTCAGCAGTCTAGTGGCATCCAGGCCTTGATGGGTCAGGGCTGTTTTGGCGGCAAAAGGGGGACCTACACAATATTCGGCATGTGGTCATAATGTTATGGCTGATCAGTGTATACAGTTATGTATATACAGTATATATATATATCAGATTCAGGACACTGGAGCTGTTCTACATAATCAATATGACAAAGTCCAACCGCTCCCGTCCTAAAATGTGTCCTGTGATTGGCCAGAAAAAAGACTCAGGTGTAACGACCTGCAGCGTTTTCTGACAGCAAATAAATCAAATCTGTTTCTGAGAGTCCAGGTGAGACAGAGAAGATCAATACCTATGATGTCTGTAACTGATATAACCAATCATTAGTCTCCTGCAGTGGTTTACAGATAAATAAAGAGCTCCACCTTTTAGAAACGATATTAATCATTATGATCACACCATCAGCTGGTAACTACACTGATGACCAGGTGAGGTGTGTCAGACTCGGCTGCAGCTGATTGGTTCTTTGCTTCGCAGGAACGAATCAGGTCTCAGGTCTGATACCAAAACCTCTGGAGATTAATAAGAAGATAATTATTAGATAATTCATTCTGATTAGTTATGTGAGTTTCATGTGTTTGACTCTCAGGTGAGACTCAGTGACGTCACCTGTTGGAAACCTGAGCTCCTCTCTCACCTGCAGTCAGACCAAAATCAGCCAGGTGAGATTTACCTGTGTGATGCGGCTACAAGAAGACAGGAAACAGTGTGGGTGGGGCTGTAAACATAAACTGCCGTTCACAAAGTTCACTGCAGCCAATCAGTATCCTCCTCCTGCTGTTTGTATTATTTCACTGCTCTGATTGGCTAGACATCAGAGAGCCTTGATACAGTGCATCCGGAAAGTATTCACAGCGCTTCACGTTTTC
>LKNJ01004608.1:0-30276 GCA_002120245.1 Maccullochella peelii | reverse complement strand
AAGGACAATATTGTAGAATGGTCATCTCGTGTGGACAAACAGCGCATGCTCTGTCTAGAAAGACGGCATCATGTTAATGTTAGCTAGCTATACTGGCAAGATTTTCACTGGCAATAAAACACATAAAAACGAATGGTTAACTTAATAAAAACATGGCAAATGTAATCTAAGTCAAATAATATGCAACCAAATGAAGCCAGCTCAACTTTTACGTGCTTTTCAAGTTAACATTATTTTGTCGACGGACATTCACAATTCAATTCAATTCAGTTTTATTTATATCATAACAAAGTTATCTCAGGGCACTTTTCCATAAAGAGCAGGTCTAGACCGACTCCTTATGTGTACAGAGACCCAACAATTCCCACCCAGAGCAAGCACAAGCAACAGTGGCAAGGAAAAACTCCCTTTTAACAGGCAGAAACCTCGAGCAGAACCAGGCTCTGGGTGGGCGGTCATCTGCCTCGACCGGTTGGCAACAACACGTTACCTAGTGGCAAATCCGCCGTTGCTTTGAGGATTACTCATAATCCTTTGCTATCGCTACTCAATGAAGACACAAATTTACAACAGTAGGTGGCATAGTTGTCCCATTTAGCGGGATGTAACCCGAACCTTTTCAACTATGTTACACCGTGCTCCAGTTTAAAGCATGCGCCGTAGATAAGAAGGGAACAATGAGTAATGAGTGGATAGGAATAAACGTATTACATTTGTGCTGCTTCTAAATACAGCATCATACCGTATGCACCCGCCCAACTTCACAAAAGCCCACATACAAAACAAAAAGAAGGTGATCTTTAAGACTGTCCGCACTGTTATTTGCAAGTGATCAGATTTGTGTGTTCAGACAACAATTTAGGCGTCAGTAACTACGTACGCTGGTGACGCGGCTTTCCAACGCGGAAGCATGAGAAATGGACATCCATAATCATGCCCTCCAAACAATTGCACTGTCAAGTCGCAGTGCAGAACTCCTCTGGTATACACTTCGAAATCTGATTTGAGCGGCCAGAGTGTCCAGACTGAGAATGCATCTGTAGAAATACGATTGGAATTGCATTTCAATTCCAAATGTGGCTTGGATGCGATTTGCATTTCATGTGGCTTGTTTTTTGCTGTCCAGACATTCTAAAATCAATCCGAATACAATCTGGATATGCCAAAAAAAAAACATTTGGGCTGGCAGTCTGAACAAAAGGCCTAAAAGGCTTCCATGCTGATGACTTACTAAGTGAAACAGGAGAATCTGCAAGTTTAGATTACTTGTGTGTCAAAAACTTTTACTAACAACAACTCAACACAACTTGATGGCACTCAGCTTTTACCTCATATGTTGTTGTTACTGCATGAGTTTTTGAGTTTAAAAGTTTCCCTGAGCTTGAAGTTAAGGAGACATCTATACACTCTGGCTGCTACTTTATAAGCTCGTAGATCTAAATGTTTTTTTCATGAATCACATCAATTCTGCTTTGCTGGTTATGAGGTGCAAAACAGACATTAAGCTTAATCAACTCCATTCTGTCAGCCACTGGAAACTGGGATAAATGCCCAATGTTACGCTTAAACGGAGAGCTCCACCTAATTGGCCCAATGAGATCATGACGGCATATTGATGTTTTGATTAATTCTATACAGTAATCACACTAATAACTACACGCTGATGTGGAGTTTTGTTTGGCTGACTGTCGCGTTCTGCCTCCCCCCACAGCGTGCTGTATGAGTGGAAGGAGCGACTGAAGCAGGGCTGCCACCTCATCCAGACCACACCCTCCGGTCGTCCAGCCAACATCAGCGGCAATTCCTCTCAGCGGATCTACGTCACCTACCGCCGGGCGCCCGAGAGCCAGCCGCACACCGCCCTGGCCGTCACCGACATCTGCATCATCATCCCAAGCAAGGGAGAGACGCCCCCACACACCTTCTGCAAGGTGGAGAAGAATCTCAACAGCAGCATGGTGAGCGAGACACCGGTGTACAGAAAACTTGTTATAGAAAATTCTCCCCTACAAAGCTTAATCATTAGTTAGGACACTGCTTTTCACAATGTGCTTTTTACATTTTATTTGTTGAGGTGTTTCTCTGTCAAGTCCAGGTATTCTAGCGTCTGCAATGGAGTTTTGATATATCAATAGTAAACATAACATTTTGGTGTCAGCCCTACAGAGTCAAAAAGCAAGGGCTTCTTTCTAGAGCCGGCATTTTGCAAAAACAGTCATACCGCAGAAGAGGAGAAGAGACCAATTTCAATAGCCAGAGCAACAGGATGGCTTCTGATGTAGTTGTTAAGGGGAATTCTTGAAAACAGGTAACTGAGGTAGAGGGTGCAGTTGAGGGTAAGTGGGTTCCCCAAATATGTCAAATTACTCATTACAGAATAACTCCTGAAATGTTTCGATCGTAAGAATTCGGCAGACTTCATTGCTCATCTTGTCAGAGCCTTGTCTGAAATTCTGTATGTCAATATATAATTTTTAGCCAGAAGTTTTGAATCCTCAACTCCACTCCGATGCCTCACTTTCCTCAAATCCTTCTCCACACGTTTTAAAGGAGAGACTTAAGTTGGTGATATGAGCTTCAGAAATAGTCAGCACTACAAGATGACATTGAGCCTTACTGCAATGACTATGAGTAAGCCTGACAAACTGACAGATTTAGCTGCCATACTTTCTTCAGTTGAAGAATTTGAAATGATGGAGTTGTGTCAGACTAGAGCTAAGTAGAGCTTCTCTGTGTCTTTTGTGCTGAAACATATTGTGAAGAGACTGAGAAATAGATTGCATCTCTTTTTTGGAGTTGATTGTGGTTTTTCAGTAGTTAGGAGAGAGATTTCATCCCTTAGGTGAGTCACTCGAACTGGCTAGTGCATCCAATTATGGAAAATTGTGTAAAACCCTGCTACATTGCCTCAGGAAGCTTTTTAATGCAGTGTGTGTTCATACTGTCTAACAGTCTTGTTTTTTTTTTTCGTTTGTGTGTGCATTGGTCTCAAATTCTTAAATTGTTTTTTAGGTTCCTGTGATTTTTATGTTCTACACTTGTTTCTACACTTGTTGTTCTTACGGTCTACTCTTGTTCTGTCTTTTTATCGAATAATCTGTGAAGCACTTTGAACTGCACTTACCTGTAAGAAAGGTGTTTTACAAATAAATTTTTACATGATGTTAAAAGTCCTTGTTGTATCAGCTTGGTCTACATTTGGCATTTCATAGAACAGGCTACCCCCGTTGAGAAACTATGTGTGTGTGGCTGCATGTGTGTCTTAAAATCTCTGCAAGCAGAGAGTAAGTGTGCCAGGAAGTTTCTATATACTGTAAATCTACAGAGACTTGTGTTGCATGAAGTCCTACAATAAAATTGGGATTTAGATGCACAAATTTTTCATTCTGACTAAGCTTTGAAGATCATTTTTCAATATTTTAGCACAGCTCTGGGTGCAAACTTCATGTCCAGTTGTTAAAGATTTATTGCAAATTTTAGTTGCCATAGTCCATCTTCCCCTCACAGTGACTAATTGTCACAAACAAGACGAGTTTATTAGATGTATCATCGAGTGTAGTTGGCCTTTTGGTTGGGATGTGTGTGTCTAAACTGAGGGATAATACATCCTTGTACTGTATTTCCCACTTTATTGATAATTACACTGACTGACTTGGTGGGGATGTTTTAATTGAGGTCAAATAATGAATAATAATGTGTTTTGCTGCCTTATCAGACAAAGGGCTTTACAATTTACCACTCATTCTCACACACACACACACACACACACACACACACACACACACACACACACACACAAATACACACAAATGAAAGGCACTGGCCTGGCAATTGGGGTTTTTACTGCAGTTTGCGACACACAGCCTCTTGCCTGTTTGTGCTCCACTAACTAGCCAACAGTTTGCAAGGCTGAGGTAGAGATGCACGCACAAAAGAAAAGCCCACATTTCTGGTGGGAAGGAGAAGCACACCTACTTTTAAACATAATGAAAGACTTGGATATCAACAGGCTTTTGGATATGCGCAAATATCGCAATGCCGACCTTTTCAAGAAGGTGGTTGAACAAATGAAAGAAGGAGGCTGTGTTCGCACAGTCGAACAAGGCTGCATATAAACGGGAATATTAGTGGAATATTCATTTTAATTAGCTATGTAACCGGCTTAGCAGGAAAATTGTCTTTTTCGGAATAAGGGCACAAACAGGAATATTTTGTGCATGTAAACATTTTCAGTGTTTCACTGACTTCCTTTGGTTAAAAAGTCTGTTGCTCCTCTGACCACACCCAGCATTACAGAACATTAATCATTGGATTAATGGGTTAAATCATGCAAAAAAAACTTGAATGGTCCTTTAAAAACATTGAGCTGACTTGTTTATCATTTCATAATTGCTGTGTTGTTTGTAGATTCAACAAGTTGAGTTATAATTTACTTTGAAAAGGCGAAACTGGACTACAGCTCCAAATGCATTTTGTTGCTGATTGGCCCAAAAGTGGCCTGTGTCATTCATAAGGAGCATGCTGACTTTTCCCATTTTGATCTTATTTTTTAATTTATTTTTTTTTACAGTGGGGCTCCTCTGTCTACCTGTGTTATAAGAAGTCTGTGGCCAAAACCAACACAATAGCCTACAAAGCAGGTAAGCCTTCCCTAATCCCATAACTACCAGTGCACGCAGATCCAAATACTGATGTGTACCTCCTGTTCCTGGTGATAGAAGATATCAACCATGTTGTATGTAAATACTTTCTCTTCTTCCTCAGTTCTTCCCCTAATCATTGGCTTCTTGTGTGAGAAAAACAAAATTGTCCGAGAATGAGGATACTTTTATTACTTGTTGTTGTTGTATGAATGAGAAATTTGACAAGTTGTACTAAAATTAAGATTTAAATTTTTTTTTTTTTTTTATAGCATTGAACTTGTTGCCTGTTTCTCTATTTGTTACAACTGTTTGTTGCTGTAGAAATGTCTGTAGAGAGGAGGGTCTGCCTCAGAGGACATTCTGCTACAGCTGTGCTTGCAAGTTCAGGCTTGTTGAAGCATGTTGATGCCTCAGACTTGGAGTGATGAGATAAGCCTAAGGGGAGATATTCTTCCCCTTTTAAAGGGTTTAAATGGTTGCCATATATTTAACGGTAATATGAGTATAAGAAATAATATGCTTATTTCACATTAAATCCATCTGGCTTTTCAGTGCCAAAAATACTGACAGAAGATTGTCATTTTCTGATAACACTGTTTGCTCAGTGCTGCTTTGTTTGGCTCAGCCTCAGATTGGCTGGCTGATGTTTTGTTGTACATGTCTTCAATATGCAGCAGACTGTGAATGGAGCGATCCTATCTGTTTCTCACTAATGCTTTGGATGAGTCAGCTCACAGAAATTAAGTTTATTTTCAACTTTTCAGACCAGGAAAAATCCAGCACGCATCAAGCCTTGAGTTTTGGAAGCAGACGTGCTTTGCAACATCTGATTTTATTTATAGACTAATGCGACAGTTTCATCCAGAACTGAACAAGTTTGTTTTGTTGGGGGGATACATGGTTTTCAATTTGGAATCACATATTGTACATGTGCACATTTAGCTATAGAGCAGTGCATATACAAGACATTCCCCGGTGTGTGCAATATAGTAGCCTCATTTTTAGGGAGAAGAACTGGCAGGAATCTCCTGCAATAATACTATATTAATTCTTAAAGGCAGAATGAGTAGGATTTTCCTAAAAAAAAAACTTATTTATAATTAACTTAATTTATAGACTCAAAAATAATCCCTCTCACTCATCACTTAGACCCACTAGAAGTGTGTGGGGGGTGTCTGTACCTGCAGAGACCCTGCCTCCTGCCTATATTTTCTTATTTTGCTGTGTTTGTGGACATTTCTGGGCGTCAACCTTTGGGCAGTGGGTGTGTAGCCCCCAGCCAATAACAGCGCGCAGGGTTTGAGGGGGTGGGACCCTATAAAAAACATAGCAAACAGGTGCCATATCGTAAGCACACATCCAAGAGAAAGCTACGAGCTGAATGTTGTGTTTACAAACCGCACCTGACAAATCCTACTCATTCTGCCTTATAGTTGCATTAATCAGTATATTTTTATATGAACATATTGTAAAATCAAATGACTACAGCACATGTAATGTTAAAGAAGTCGCTTACACATTCCATTCCATGAGAATTATTACCAACTCTGCAGCTGTATGGAGCTTATTAACCTTTTTTAGCTTTTGCTTTTACAGCACATTTACAGTTTTGGTTCAGTCTCCGTACTCATCATCAGCTCTATTTCCAGCAGCATCAGGCAGCTGATCTCAGCTGATAATCTGTATGCTACCTGCCAAACACCGTATGGCAGACAGATAAAATTAGCAACTAGCTGGTGAACAAAGGTGGGACATCTAGCAGCTAAAGAACCAGATATTTTTGCATTCATCAGATTGACACAAACACCTACTTGCGTGTGTTTTGGGCTTTATAATTCTATATATTCAGAGCAAAGCTTACAAACATGTTTCCATGTCTGTTGGCCAGGTAAAGCAGCAAGTTGCCCCCTTTTTTCTCAGAGAGCAATTTTCAACACTGACACTTGCAAGTTCCTAAATAAGTGAAAAACCAATCAGACGTTATATCTCGTTTGTTTAAAATGAGATATAACAGCAAGTAAAAACAACAAGTTGTGGTTTTATGGGGGTTTATGTACCAGACCTCTTCTTGGCAAGATATAACATGTTAATTCAAGAGCTTTAGAGGTGTAGTGTGAAGGTGGAGTTTGTTTCGTACAGAGCCAGACTAGCTGTTTCCCCGTTTCCAGTCTTTGTGCTAAGCTAAGCTAACCAGCCGCTGTCTGTAGCTTCATATTTATCGTACAAACTTGATATCAATATGAACATCTCACTCTACAGGCCTGGTCATACCAGCATTTAAAATGATACAAACTATTTGAGTTGCTGACCAAGCCTTCATTACACAGCATGTTTATTTATTCCCTCAGTGGACTTTAATGTAGCTGTACACTTGCAGGTGTTTTCATGATGAATAATTGTGTCAGATTATTTTAGTGAAGTGTTTATTGATAGAGCATTTTAACAAATGTACCTTAAGATGTGCACAGCAGTTAGTCATTCCCGCAGAGAATGTAAGTGTGCACTTTTAAAATGTGCATTTACAATTTTCCAACATTTAAGGAATGAACCTTTTGATGAAATATGTTAGAGACTGGTTTGAAGGTTTGTCACTTGTTTTTTTTTGTTTTCCAGAAGCTGGTTTTGTGCACAGTTTGTGTCCGTTAGTAATCGTTGAGCCAAAGTTAGATGTCAGCACAGAGTTAAGAAAGTGCACAAATTAAAATCACTACTTCATTGTTTCTCGTTTGTGCCCACTGGCAGTGACTAATGACCCAGAGGCCTGAGTACCAAGCACTGATTGCTTATTACAGAGCCAGCCGTTTGTAGTGAAAGTGGTACATTATAATGTGATTATAATAAATTGAACTTGTTTTGTTTCATTTTAAGCTGAGTCGAAAGGCAGTTTTGCATCTACATTAGCTATTAATTGTTAATCACAGGGGGAGGTTGCACCTAGCAGTTCTCTAAATTGAGTTCTCAGTTTGTTTGTTTTTTTCTTTTTTTCCCCTGTTAGGTTTATTCAGCAGATATCCAGAGGAGGACTATGAGTCATTCCCTCTGCCTGAGTCTGTCCCTCTCTTCTGCCTTCCCATGGGGGCCACAATCGAATGCTGGCCAGCTAACACCAAATACTCCCTCCCTGTTTTTTCCACCTTTGTCCTCACCGGAGCCTCTGGAGAGAAGGTAAAATGGATGAATGGATAGATTCACACTTCTATTCTGCTTTCTTTCTTTCTCTCTCTCATCCAGACAACTAACAAACATCTCAGTAGCAGCATCAGATATGAGTGAGCATGACAATTGCCATCTATACAGCTGACATGACCACAGAATGGCGCGCTATAGTAGTGCATGAGAAAACCACAATGCTCTGCATGCCGGATGGGAAAGTGGGTCAGGCATGCATGTTGATTTTGTCAGGTGAAAACCACATGTAGTGTTTCTTTTTTTAGGACGGGCCTGTTGTCTGAAAAACATAGATAAAAACCAAAGATGCAAGTGAATTGACACTTTATTAATTCATTTATTACATTAATGACAAAGCTGTTCTTTGTTTGGAATGAAAAGTTAACATTGAGCTATGAAGTTGTTTTTTTGTTTTTGTTTTTTAGACCTGTGGCCCCGTAAACAAGTTGTACTAAACATTATATCCTGGTTTCAGAGGCCTGGATAAGCGTTTAGCTCAGTTTTGTTATGCTAGCTGGGTTACTCTGAAAGAAACCAGGATGTTGTGGCAGGTATAGGTTTTCACTGTCTGCGCACTTGTGTCTTTAACCCAAGTCAAAATATGATATAAACGATGTAATGATGATCTACATGATCAAGTGAAAGTAAAAGTCTTTCACCAGTAATGCAGAGGATAAATTGATTATGTTTCTCATCTTACACTACTGCTAAGATGGACAAACCAAATCCAACAGAGACTCCAACAGAAATTGGAGTATTTTAATGCAGTTGGGAATCCTGAACAATCTTTGAATTGTGGCAAGCCAGGGGTGTTAGAGGCAGGATTCACAACAAACGAGGGGACTCAGAGGCAGTTGCAGTGAAAGAAAAGGGTATTTTAATGAAGAGTTCAGGGGAGAGGGGAGGGGTACAAACATCAACTAAAGTTTCTTCCCGTCCGGGGTTTTCTGGTCTCTGTGGCTTCTCCTTAGGGTGGGGTAATCCCACTGTCCTGTAGGGCAGAGCAGAGAGAGATGAGTCTTTTTAGTTGTGGGTCTGTCTTAGGCGGCTGCTCCTCTTCCGGGGTACTCGGGGGGGGGGGGGGNGGGGGGGGGACGCTCCCCCTGTCATGGGCCTCCGTTCCCTTTCTGGTCCAAAAGCTCTATCTGTCATTGTTGAGCTGGCAGCCTGGTATATAGCTGCCTCCTCTGATTATCTAATCTACTGCAGGTGTGACCACTTCCACCTCCCCAGAGGCTGCAGCACCTGCACTGGGTAGAACACACCCCTTATCACCTCCCCCAACCTGAGCTTGGGGACCCGCCTCCTGGGCTGGATCAGCCTGGCTGTGTCCCCTGGGTTGCCACAGAATATATATTGGTTTAGGCAAAAAAACTATTTTGTCGCAACTCCAGTTGACACTAGACCAAACAGGACAGAGTAGCACACACTTAACTACATAACAGAGATTATTCTGCAGATCATTTTGGAGTCCTGACATCACATCCTCTGAAAATCCTCCCCAACACTCAATCCAGTGTGAATCCGCATGTATGGAGCAACTTGCAGAAACTTTAGGACCCATCAAATGTCCAGTCATAATCACCATGTTTGACTGATTATTGCGGCTCAGATCAGTCTGGGACTACTAACTACGGTTAGTATTGTTACCTGTCCATTTATCTTAATAAACCAAATTCTTTCACGTTTGTTCCACGGATATAGTGGTTTGTTTACACTGTCACCGGACTGAAATTGATTTCCGTTTCCTGATTTCTTCTACGTTTTCTTCACATTGTGGTTTGCTAACGTGACACTGCTTCCTAGTGGACACATACATTTTACCCCCAATCTGTACAACTATAAAAGAAACACACACACGAATGTGTCCGAGCGACACCCGACTCATGTATGTTCGCTTACGTGCAGCCCACGCCACACCCACACACATTCCTGGTTTCCAAATCTAAACACAAGCCCCGTCCCGCTGTGCTGGTCTGTGGGTTTGGAAAGTGGTCCAGTTGGGATGAGGCTAGTGTTGACACATATTAGTGAATAATAATGAAACACAATCGTGATTGAAAATAAATAACATCCAAAGCCTACTGACAAGGCCGGTTAGGGGTCAGCAGCGATCGCTCGTGCCAAACCCTCCGCGGTCTGTTGCTGAGTCAAGTTTGTGTGTGTACTGGGGTGTGTGAGTGTGTGTGTGAGATTGCATGTGAGTTTGGAAGGCACACGCAGGGGGATATTTGGTGAGGACAGTGTGTATGCTGACTTGTGTTTTACTGGGCAAGGTCAGAGGGAGACTCAGCAGGACTCCAGTCTGCAGGATCCATGTTTAACTGAGGAGTCACCTGTTGACTCATGTGCGCACGCACGCACACTGTGTTTCTATATTTATGAGAACCCTCTCTTGACTCCAGTAATTCCCTTGACCATAACACTCATCTTTGCATGCATAACTTCATTGTTTTTCTAACTTTTACTTACTCCAAGTTTAAAGGTGTTGAAACCCGCAGTTTTATATTGCCACCAACCCAATTACACACATGCCTTTTAAATAAGCAGGTCCGATTATCATTCACATATATTCATATAACAGAAATATAATGCTGTTCAACAAATAAGGCTTGTTTCTGAACACAACACACACACAGACACACAGGCGTCCTCAGTTCAGTCATCAGCAAACAAAAACATGGGCCCTCTCAGTCCCTTTCAGGGGAAAATGTTAAAAATGGACTCACACAGCCGGCCAGCAGATAAGCCAGTTAGCTTTGATCTGTGCGTGAATTGGGAAAGTCTTATATTTCCAGGAAGCAGAGGGGATTTGTTTGGCCTAATGCTGACGCTGGCTCAGCTAACCGCTGTTTGTTTGGCCACAGCTGGCACTCATGGTATTGATGTTCAATAAAGGTTAAACAGTGGAGCACTATACGTACTTTATTTCTATGCTTATTGATGTTTTCATTTATTTAAGAGTGCAGGGATGATTCAGAAAACTTCAAAAGGTTTCTAAACTGTCTGCTCCTTTTCATCATTAGCTGGAATTAGCTTCTGGAAATTACTGTTAAACAGTGACAAGAGGTTTCAATTATATTCGCTCTGTTTTAATGAGAACCAATATGAGTTTTGACCCTGAGAGTGGGGACATTTTTGCAAAGTGGATCGTCCTCACTTTTTCAAAGGGCTGTATGAGGGTTAAGACATTGTAGGGTTAAGGTTAGAATAAGGGCTGGGGTTAGTGATGATGGTTAAGGTTAGTGTTATGTGCTAATAGGTATAGAGGTGTGTGTGTGTGTGTGTGTGTGTGTGTCCAAACATTACTGTAGATAATGAAATTGGCTAAATAGAGCTGAAACAATTTCGATTAGCTGATTAATCGGTTAGTCAATAAACAGAAAAATAATTGGCAGCTATTTAGATAATTGATTAATTGTTTCTGTAGCTTTTCAAACAAAAATGCCAAACATTTTCTGGTTCCAGTGGCTCAAATGTGAATATTTGCTGCTTTTGTTTGTCATATTTCATTGTACATTGAGTATCTTTGGGTTTTGGACTTTTGGTCAGATAAAACAAGCAATTTCAAGACGTTAACTTGGCAGATCAATTGATAAGGAAAATTACCTTTGACGTTGTGAAAGAAAATCCAGTTTTGCGAAGTGTCTTAAGCCCAGTTCAGACCAAAGATTTGCGACAAGACGAGTTGAACTACTTGCAACGCCGGTCTGCAACGTTCTGAAACCTGCCAGTTTACACCAATGCGACGACTCTCTGTACTTCCGTTCTAACTGCCGGCTTTTCAGGCATTTTTTGTAGCTGGACATAATTTGTAGCGTCTTAAAATCTGAATGAGGATAGTGATAGTGAGTTACTTGCTACAGCTGCATTTGTAGTATTGATGAAACGGTGAAAACATAAAAAAAACGACTTCGCAATGAGCTGATTGGCTGTTGAAACAGGTAACGTGCCTTACGTTCTAAAACCCATCAGCCAGCATCTTGTGTCAAGCTGAGACGGGCCAGATCACACTGCTGCAACTTTCCCTGCAATGATCTAAAACTGTTTCGTCTCATCATGAACCTTTGGTCTGAACTGTGGCAGTGTCACATCATAAATGTATAACTGTTTAAGGATGAGATACAGCGTTGCTTTAGACTGTTTTTAGAGAGCACTAGCTCGTGCAGTTACTGTATGTGCTGATGTCTCAGTAACACTGTGCTGCGATAGATATGATACACCTGCAGATGGTGAGCTGTATATCCAACATGCCCCCTCCTGTTTCAGGTGTACGGTGCTGCCATTCAGTTCTATGAGACCTACCCGCAGGAGTGTCTGACTGATCAACAGCGCTCCCAGCTGGGTCTCCTGAGCCTGGATCCACACAAACCCTCCTCTTCCAACACTACGGTGACAGCCACCAACAGCACCCCTAACAGCACCACAACACTGCGCTCGGTCTACACCAACAAGTGTATCTGCCTGCTGTCCCACTGGCCCTTCTTTGACGCTTTCCGCAAGTTCCTCACATTCCTCTATCGCTACTCCATCTCTGGCCCTCACGCCCTGCCCATCGAGAAGTGAGTTCTCTCTTTTTATCTCTTAATTTCACCATTTTATTTTAAGTTCACATACGTGCTCCGGACCTGATTAAAATCACTGATCCTAGAGAAATAAATCCAGTCCGAATGTGGCTTAGGAAAGATATAGTAGTTTTCCGTTGACAAAAGGGCAACATCTTGTACAGTATGGTGTCAAACTTACTAAATCAAAGGAGATATTATCAATATGTGATGTGCAGTGCATCTGAGGGACTGACAGCAAAGCCTGATGCTTAATGTTGATGTTATAGAAGAAAAGTGTAAAGTCTGTACACTGGTAACATCATGGTGCTTGCAAGTGTTATCCAAATTTGGGCAGTAACCCCCAAAAAAGAGCAATACACCAAATAACAAAATAGCCTCCAACCGCTGTTATTTTTGGCCTCACATCCCCTAATTCTTCTTCTTCCCAGGCACATCTCTCATTTTATGCACAAAGTTCCCTTCCCTTCCTCTCAGAGGCCTCGCATCCTGGTGCAGGTAAGTTTAGGTCGCAAGGGTAAAACATTCTCTGTGATGTTTGCTGCATGTGGTGCATGTTCGAAGTGGGTAATTAGCATTTTGCAGAATATAGTGTTGTTTCCCGAAGGTGTTTAGGATTACCTGTGGGGTGCAGTAGTTTAGATCCTCCATTATGGATGAATATTTAAATGATTCAGTGCAGGTATTTTTTGCTTGGTTGGTTTTATCTCACTTTCCAGCTTTTCTACAGCTTTCCCCTCATGACAGCCTGATGTTGAGCCAGCCAGTGTCTTCCCCTTTACCACTAAGGTAAGAGCAAGACAATTTGTGCTAAAATTTAAAGGAATTATACATTTTATTACTTATTGACCCAAGGATGCAGTGTATGTATGTGCAGGACGACATAGTTCAGATACCTTTCATCTTTTCTTGGAGAGTTTCTGATGATTTGTAAGACGGGTATGTTGAAGTTTGTTTGATACATTTTCAATGACAAAACATAAATAGATCTTAAATACTGTATATCATCTTTTCTATACACTTCATACACTTAAAAATAGAATACACAGAATGTCAAAATCAGATTCAGAATATTAATGGTCTGAAGAGTATTTTGGGCCAGAAAAAGTTAGAGAGACCCTGTTGTAGTTCCTTCTAGAAGTAGCAACAGTGTACATTTTTATTGATTTTTTTGTAGTGGTGGTCGATTTTCCACGCTGCTCCAGAACCTCGGACCGGAGAACGCCGTCACCTTGCTGGTGTTTGCCGTCACTGAGCATAAGATCCTGGTCCACTCGTTACGACCCGCCGTACTGACCAGCGTCACTGAAGCTCTGGTGTCTGTAAGTTACTGCCTGTACAGAGTGGTTACATATCTCACCATACATATCACAACCAGGGGTGTATTGCCCCCTCACCATGTTGACTTCACGCTCTTCATGCTGGTGTCCTCTTCTTTCCTTTTGTAAATGTATTTTTCTTTCTTTCACATTTCATTTTAGTAAACTGCTGCACTAATAGTTTAATTAATATCTAATATGGTTGTGATAGACTGTGCGTTGTTCACCATCAGTTCTGGAAAAGGAGAGCAAAAGTCAGCGAAATATATAAATTGTGTTGGAAGTGAGGGAATACAGGTTGTTAGCAGAATGTCTTCTGCAACCAATTTCATTTATATCATTAGGAGGTGTTTTTTCCCCAAAGTAAACTCAACTGTATTCTAATAAACCCGCAACATTTAACAAGGTAGCCCTAACTTCCTTTTCATCTCACGTTATCTTTCTCATCTTCATCCTCCTCCTCCTCCTCCTCCTCCTCAGATGATTTTCCCGTTCCACTGGCCATGCCCGTATATTCCTCTGTGCCCTCTGGCGTTGGCTGACGTGTTGAGCGCCCCCTGTCCGTTTATTGTGGGAGTGGACTCCCGCTACTTTGATCTTTATGACCCCCCACCAGACGTGAGCTGCGTGGACCTGGACACAAATACCATCTTCCAGTGAGCACAACCTTCCCATTGCTGTTGAGTTATTTAGGCAAGCTATTGATGTGATAAAATCTTTAAAATGTGCAGTCTCTTTTGCAGAACTTAATCTGTCTTCACTACTCTGTTGCCTTCACGTGATATTGTGAATATCGTATGGCATCATTTCGTGTATTGTTAACTACAGGGCAGTGAGCCACACATGTACTGTACAGCACTTCCAGCTAAGAGCTCAACATTGTTTCCTTTGCGGCATCTTTTTTTCCAGACCACATTACTGCCAGGTCATGAGTTCTAAGTTTAGAGACCAGGCCATTTTCCTGGAGCCTGGGTGGAAATGGTTATTTTTGTAGTGTCAGACTCGTTTAAATGTGAAGAGAATGCATTTTTCTGGTACGTCAGGTAAGGTCAGTAACGGTTCACATCACTTTTGGCCTCATTACCAGCCAGACAGTGTTAGGGTGGTCGTCTGAACTCCCCTGGCCCGACCATGTTGTCCATGTTGGTTTTGGCTTCTCAGCCTCTCCAGAGCTCACTTTGTGCTTCTGCTTTTCCAGCAACGAAGATAAGCGAGCCCTCACGTGGAAGATCCTGCCAAAGAAAGCCTGTAAAAACCTAATGAATGTGCTGAGCAATCTCTACCAGCAGCTGGTTGACGGTGAGTACTGAGCTGATGCATGAACTGGTAGACCAGATGATTGTAAAAATATGTCCGTAGTATTAATTTCATGATCAGTCCTGCATGTATGGCAAAGTACACCTTCAGCAGACTTTTTTATTCAGTGGCTCTTTTTACTCTGTGTTCAGTTGAATAGAACGTGGTAGGGCTGTCACTTTTTCAAAAGGTCAAGTTCGAATTAATTCAAACTAACATATCATCTGTTTGAACCCATATAGGGTATTGCATCTTCTTAGACTATATGACCTTCACTATAATCAAAAATAAAAGAAAAACTGTGGCTAATTAAAGCTGCCGTGCAGAACTTTTGTCTCCTCCTACTGGCAGTGAGAGTAATTACACAAACACTGTTGATGCCCCCTCGCCCCCATCTAATTTCCACAGTTCCAAGAAAATAATCTGTTATTTAGGTAGAGTAAATGTAATAGCTACATAACCCACACCAAATATTTTACAAAGACCAACCTGCCCGAGAGAAGTAACTTGACATCCTGTCTGCCTTCAGTCCCGTTCCGTCGATCGCTTCCTCTGAACGCCGAGTTTCTTTTTTATCTGGAGCATCAGAAACTTTTCTTGGACTCTTCTTAGGTTTTTCCTCCATACTCCTAGCTGCTGTAGCTACGCCGTCACTACGGTTGCTCCCCTCAGCTCTGGCAAACCAGAGCCATGTAGAGAGAACTATCTAGTCTAGTTGAATAGACTAGTCTATGTAAATCATGTGACGATCAAGCATTTTGTACTTCCGTTGACGCGACTCTCAGAGAGAGGTGGCTCTGGTTTTATTACCGGTGCACCAGCGCAGGAATGTCACCACAGGCAAAGATTTAACAACTCCGCTATACTGCGAAATACAGAGAGATTTACCTGGCGGTGATAGGCTTAATCAGCGTTGTGTGAACTCATTTGACAAGGGCTTGAATGTAACGGACGTTCATTTATATGTAAAAGTCTCCAGCTTTAAGGTCCTCACAGAGTGTGTCACGCGTCTTTACAATTTGTTCTCCATTCAACTAATTGAAAGCCAGCAATAATCCCATCATAGCATATTTTCCTAATTACCCATCTGACCCGCCGTGGTGCTCATTGTATTATTGTCAACTTTCTCTGCTGTTCGTGGAGCAAGCTCACTGAGAGACCATGAAACCTGCAGCTGATTGAGCTGTAGAAAATGAATAAATGAATTTTCTGATTCAGTGAAGTTGAAAATCTACCCAGTTTCTGCTAGAAGTCCTGAATATTGATATGCCTGCCAGAGGTTTTAGTCGAGACACTTAAGCCTCATGGACCTTCAGAAACTCGGATATCAACTAGAGTTTATTTTTCCTAATTATGTAAGCCTTATCCTCATTTGCAATACGAATACTTACTTAAAAACTTAAAGCAGTGCATTGGCGGAAGACCTTTCAATGCATATCCTTTGATCATGACGACTTCATTAAAATGCAAATGATGCAACATTTTCAGCAGCAGTTGACATGAACGTAGAGGTTAAGTCTAATAGAGTATGTAGTGACAGCTGCTGTTGTTTTTTTTTTCTTTCTCTGTCTTCAGGTCAGTACCGGCCTGATGGGTTGCTGGAGCTGAGCATGAGTGATTCATCAGAGCTGAGCTGCGGGAAGAGCCTCCACACGCTGGAGCTGGAGATCCAGGAAGCCTTCCTGCGCTTCATGGCGGCCATTTTGAAAGGCTACCGTTCGTTCTTACGACCTATCACCCAGGCACCCTCTGAGAAGGCCACAGATGCTAGCTCGCTTTTTGACCTGCAAGGTATCTGGAATAATGTCACTCTGACCACTTGTAGCCAACACACTGAAAACATTTATCCATGTGCAGCGTGTTAGAGCCGGACAGCCAGGTCACAGAGGAAACAGGGTGAATGAATGAACCCAGCTGTCCTTTTCCCAGCAGCATCCTCAGACTCCTCTCACACGAACCGTGTCATGAGCCAACCTTTTCTCTCTGAAAGAAATGTATCTAAATGACGATTCCCACAAAAGTGTTTACTGATCGCAGATGGTTTGAGCTTTGCTGTTAATACCAGTAATCTGAAAGAAGGGTTCTGTCAGTACACAAGACCAGCTTGTCCACCACTAACTCCTAAGAAAGATGGAGTTTATTGAGCGCTTGGTAGAATTATTGGTTCAATGTGCTTTCTAGTTAATAAACACTAGAAAGCATAATTACAGCAGTTGTTAGACGTCAGGCAAGTCACCCACCATGATTTAAAAACTCATAGAAACTTTTTGTATATAGTCATTTAAACAGAATATAATCAGAAGGAGCTTTGGCATGTTTTGACAGGTGTCCTTTTGATGAACAGATTGTCAAATGAATGTAAAACGCTAGTAAATGGATCTTGAGTTAAGATTATTTTGTCAGACTATTATTTCCAAGGTCAAGAATAAACTTTAATTCTCAAAGATTGTAAAACATTTAAGCCAAACCATTTCAAACGGAAAGACATTTGTTTTGGAGAGAACCTGTTTACACTGGTCTCTGATTTTTATGCCTATGGATTTTTTAAACGGGCCTTTTTCTACTCTATGGAGCTCTTTTTCTGATTATTAGTGGAATAAAAGGCTCAATTTATGTCAGTCAGTCAAGTTTAGTGGTATAGCCCAATATCATATTCAGTATTACATGGCCATGACAGCAGGAGTTCCCAACCCATCCAGAGCTCTTTGAGAAATATCACTAATGTCATTACTTCCAGTCTTTTTTTTTTTAACAAACATTTGGAAATCACTTGGGGGCAACATCTCATGTGCCGTCAGTTCCTTAGATCACGTCTCATTCAAGGTCCTTGGGATCAAGGGCTGGGCTGATATTTATTTCAATCATCTAATGAGGGGCTAATTTAAACGGTGAAACAGTGAAGGGGAGAAAACCGATAGTACTGACATTGAGTACTATGTGTTGAGAACCAGTGTGTACATTTGAGCACATTGATCACCAGGCAGTTTTAAACAGAAGGTCAGATCAGAGTGTCTGTCATCCAAAAAAGTTCTTAGTACTTTCCTCCACTTTTTCATCATTATTCAGTCTTCAGCCAAGACTCTGAAACCAGTTTGAGTCACAGTTGTACAGTTACAGTGCATGATTAGTGCTAATGAGTCTATGAATATATAAACTAATATAGCGTCATCTGTAGCACCGTCCTCTCTACAGCTGGCCAGCCTTAAAAACAGATGGCCTTGTTTAATACATGAGCTTTCATAAGTGTCCATCCCCACCTCTGAGTAAATACGCACAGAAGCTGTTTGGGGAGGAAGGCTGGGGTTTGAGAAGATGCTGGGGTTGGAGGTTCAAGGCTGTTTGCACACTGAAGGTTAGTCAGTTAGCAGCACAGCTGCTAAATGTTCCAGAGGCTTGAGTGTGGCCTCTGGATCGGAGCCCATAAAATCTGGTTCACATCACAGCTGAAATGAGTTGGGTGAAATCATGGCTGCCCCGCTGGAGGGATAGCTGGAGCCAAGGTCGTGTCCAGTATGAGTTATATGATAGTAAACAGGAATGGCTGCAGTACATTACATAATGACTTGAGGAAAGATGTAACAGCTTGTACATCATGTGTATGAACTCCAGACCGTTTTTGGACCTAATTTATATAACGACAACAAAATTACAGAATCTGTTAATGTGACGTATGGACTGTTTTTATGTTTCCCTGCTGCCCCCTAAAAATCTCCAGTTTCCTCCATTCTTTGATTATAGTGCTTTCCTTCCAACATCTGTGACTTTAACAGCATTACATGCAGATGCTATAATTATTTGTTCTACAATTTGTCCCACATAATGACTATACCAGAGGCTAAATGTATTTAACTTACAGTGATATCAAACAAAGAAAAGCAAGAAACTCTTTAACCAGCAAATATAGGAGAAATGCACTTGATCAATATTTGATTGTTGAATGAGGAATTATCAATTAACTAATCATTGAACTCAATCAACTCATCACCTTTTTAGACTCTACTGGAAGACTGTACTTGCTGTAAAAAAATACATAAAAAGCTGTATAGTGAACCTACTGAGAGGAGAATCAGTTGATGGTCCAGGTTTTCTAGCGGCCAGTGTCAGGATTAAAATATTTATCAGCTGTAGGAAGTATTTGGCTTCCAGCTCTGTGTTGCGAGCCAGTGGCCATCCATCCTGCTGTCAGTCTCACAACAGCCGTGGCTTATTAGTCAGTTAAGCTGCTTTCAGCATCTATTAAGGAAGCTATACACCACGCTGTTGTACATCTCAAATTGGCCATTACTCTAATAACAATGTGTTGGCTTGCATTATCTAAACCAAGACAAATGGAAGTTATATACATTAGAGCCTTCTAAGAGATAATGGATCCCTTAACCACAAAATCACACACCTTTTGGATTAAGTCCATAAATTGCTTTTGTGAGCGCTTACCTCTTTTCAGTAGATGAAATGATTTGAGCTATGTAAATAAACCTGCTGCTATATCTTAAATGATCTGCTATTAGTCAAGAAATAAGTCTCAGCAAGGTAAGATTACTGTCATTTATAAAAGCATAACATTTATGTCCTCAGGGTTCTTGAAGAGCCGCGACCGCTCACACCAGAAGTTCTACTCGCTGATGACCAAAACCCAGATGTTCATCCGCTTTATTGAGGAATGCTCCTTCGTCAGCGACAAAGACGCCAGTCTGGCCTTCTTTGATGACTGTGTGGACAAAGTAAGCGTGGTATTTAATCATATAAAACATACAGTGTATTTATGTATTCATTTTGATGCTGTTGAATTAAGCTTCTCACAGAAATCTACAAAAAGGCTTTCTCCTGTTTCTTTTTGACCATTTCTGTTAATTTTACACTCATCCCAGTCTTCCTTCATTTGGAATGATTCTATGTTTCTCACCAGACCTCTTTGTGCTCTACCTAAAGCAGTATTAGTAGTTTCCAGCCAAACCTGCTTCTGTTCTCTTCCAATTTCTTACGTTCTCTCTTTCTCTTTCCCTTTCTGCCTCTGTTTGCGAGCAGCTCTACAATTCAGAGCGGAGTGCAGACAAAGGAGGCAAGGTGAGTCTAGTTATTTGGTCTCGAGCCTCACCTAGTCTGGGTACATTTTGTTTAGAGATGGGGGATTAGTGCATGGTGCATGGTCCCAGCAACGGACAAATTTACTTAAGATCAAAAGAGGTTATTTTTCCCGCTGACTCATCAGTGTGCAATTTAAATGAGTTCCTTATGATCCAAACTCCATGACCTTCCTTGAATCTTTCAAATTCTTATGAATATTGGAATACTCACTGTCCACATCCAAATTTGCTGCAACAGCAGTTTCTCCTGCGATAGTGAAAGTACAGTTTCATAGAAAATCCATGCGCACAGTTTTCTGCAAAGATTTTTTCCATAAATTTTTCATGACTCGAGTGAGTAAGGGCCTTTAGTGCTTCTGTGATTTCTGAAGCACTAACGGAGCGTGAAGTTAGTTTTTATTTTATTATTTTATTTTTTTTTACACCCCCTGGGCTTATATCCTTCAGTGTGATGATATGAAGAGTCTTGGAGAGGCTGTCGGTGTATCTTCTGTGCTCCACTGGGACCGTTTTGAGGAGTTTGACCCCATGCGCTCACAGGGTAGTGTTCTGCGTTTGTATGTTGAAGGTTACATTTTGTGTGTTTGCAGTCTTAAAGTCCACACAGTCACTTGGTTCCCCTGCCACGTCTGTGGGTCACTGGTTTTTGCAGGTGACATTTGTAACAGACTCTGAAATAGACTTGGCTGTCCTTGTGTGTGTGCGTGCGTGCTGTAATTGAGACATAGTGGATGTGAATCCAGAGGCCAGCATCCCCTCCCTGTGTTCCCAGGCCTGCGGTGGGGCCCGGGTCTCCTCGTCCTCCCTGTATGTCAGCTCCACGGGCGATTAAATCCTCAGACTGTTTTTCTGCACTGTGGCTGGATTACATTATGTACTCCAGCCACAGTGCACACACGTCACACTCTACTACACACAAACACACGCAGCAGTCACATACAGAAAGATAAGGTTGAAACGTATTGATTCCTGAGGGAAAGTAGTTGATTGCAGCAGAAAGACTAATTAAATCCAGCAGTGGAACAAGACAAAAGACAAACTGTTCATACAAATGAAATATAATTACATCAATTAATATCAGTAAAAATTTAATATAAACAATTGTACGATTGAATAAGTAAATTAAGACCACAATTTAAAGGGCCAATGAGTCATTTCTTTTCCAAAATCATTACAGGTATACGCACTCATTTTGGTATCAGAAGGGACTATTTGGTGCCATATCAGAGTCGGGGGGTGTACGTTTGAAGAAGTAGTTTGACATTTTTGGAAATTCGCTTTCGTGCCAAGAGTTAGATGAGAAGATCAGTACCACTCTCATGGCTAAGTAATGTAGCTGGAGCCGGCAGCCAGTTAGCTTAGCTTAGCATAAAGACTGGGAACAGGGTCTGGCTCTGTGCAAACGTAACAAAATCTCCTTTGTTTTATCTGCACAAAAACAAAGTGTAAAAGACACGTTCTGGTTTTACAGGGGGTTAGGTACTGGACTATTCCTTGGCTGGGAACAGTGACTTTGAGGTGTTGGTTGGTGGATTTTTATTATTCCTTAAAACATGCAGACAGTAGATGTTGTTAGCTGAATATATTAGGGAGGAGTGTGGATCTAAGTACGAATAGAAAGTGGATGAAATCACAGTTGTTTCTGTTTTAACTACCTTTACAAGTTAATCTGCGGTGATTCAGCAGACACTGGATGTCTCTCTCTCATGCACTCAGCCTCTTGGTAAGCTCCCTGTCTGATCCAGACAAACTGAATGTTGACATGGACAAGATGTTCTCGTCTCGCCAGTGTGTGTTTTTTTGTTTTTTTTTTAAACTGATGTCTGAACAGACAGCAGACAGATTGCTTCTTCATCGTCACCGCTGTCTCCAGTCTCTGTGGAGCAATGCAGGTTTGTCTCGCATCAAAAAACTAAAAAACTCTCAGTTCTTACAATGGTCCCAAATGCTCATGTCCTACAGTACATTGGAATTATTTAGATAGTTTAGTTTATTTAACATTGCAAGAAGGAAGGCATCAAATGACAGACAACTGCGAGGATGACACAATAAAGACTTATTTTCATTGGGGTCCTTGTAAAGATAGCAAAAAGGCAGTAGTCCAGGTGGCGACATCACACTACCAACAAACCATCACTATAAATACCTGTTTCGTCATCCATAAAGTCACTTAGACTCAAACTAAATTGTAGAGAACAATTACACGCATTTTTGCTAAGGTGGTAAGATTGACTTACTTAACAGTTTCCCCGTGATCAATAATTTGACCTAAATTGACTGAGATATTAGTTTTTAAATCCTAAAAACATTGTTTTTCCAATAGTTCTAGAGCTCTTAAGATGTTTTCCAGCATCAAACCAACATTTTATTTGCAATAATTGACCAACATCTGTGTCCCCAGCCACGTCCTTTAGCACTTCCTGCTGGTTCCCTGACAATGGGATATGTAGTCCCTCCGATGTGCTCTGGGTCTGCCACGCGGTCTCTTCCCAGGTGGACAGAATATCTCCATGGGGAGGCATCCAGGAGGTCTCTGAATCACCTCAGCTGGCTCCTTCCAACACAAAAGAGCAGTGTTTCTACTCTGATCTCTTTCCAGATATCTGAGCTAATGCATTGTGGTTTAATCTGTGCTCAGAGAAACATCACAGAACATTATATTAGCCTTTCATGTGCTGTATAAGACACAAGGGAATTAATGAAAGGTTTCTTAGCCTAAAAGGCTTTAGACTGCCCCAAAGAACAGAGACTTCTGCACTTTATTGCTCTGACTTTAATTGCTATCAGACTAACTAGACTAAATGATGAACTTTCAGCAAGTGCTTCTCTTCCTTTCCATCCACCATGAATAAAATCATTACTTGCAGCACTAAAGCCTGTCATTAAGCACCTCTCAGTTTATGATGCTTCCCTCCATGACCCTTTGTTTTTTATATCCACCATAAAGCTCAAACCTCCTGCTTTAAGATTCACTCGGAAAACTGGAAGTCTTGTCTGTCGGCTCCACCAACATGGCTGTAGTAAAGTAATTGCAGTAACTCCAAATGTCAGAGATGAAAATGATAGGTGGACTCCATCGTGCTCTTTGACCACCTAGATGTTTTTTTCTGGCACCTTTTCCAATAAAGTCAGAGCACTTTAACCTGTTATCTTCTAGATAAGGGGTTATGGCTGCAGACATGCTGGTAGAAACTCAGCTTTCCAGTAATTTAATGCTCCCGCTGAGCTGATTGCAGGCTCGTACCTGCCGCGTATCAAACACAGGACTGACTGCATGGGATTTAACTCACACAAGAGCCTTTGCAATAGATTGTATACTACTGCAGAGTTTAAACTTAAAGCACACTGATATGATGATGTGGTATGAAGACTGGCTGATCTAGATAGTGTTTGATGAGCCTGGCATATTAATAAATCAGTTGGTCTGAACTGTTGTGAAAAATGTAGTTAAAAAAAGTAACTTTCTATAGTCCACAGAAAATATGGCAGTGGTAAATACATACACGACCATAAGATAATGAATTCTCCATATAAGTATGGGTTGTATTTGTCACTGTACAATAGATACAGTGACAAATCCAGATATGTGCAGCAGAATAAACATGCTGCTCACACTGACTCAACTCCCCCGAGGTGCAGATTTACATTTATGGAGTAGACACACTCTGACTGGACAAGTGACCTATTGGTCCATCTTTTGACTGTATTAAATCCTCTCTGTGCTGATTAGATTCTCACAGTTTCTAACATTTCTGCTTTTCTTTTACTCTGAATCTCTAATGTCAGTCAAACGTGTGCAAACATACACACACAGACCACAGCAGTACTTACAGTTAATCCTTAAAGGGCCACTCCACAGATTTTACATTTACTTATTTTAGTTTACTAGTCATGATAAGTAAGTAGTAAAAGAGTTGTATAATATATTCTGTGGCTTTGGAAGAGTTGTCAAGTCTAAGAAAAAAACATCTTGTGTATCTCTGCTTGGGTTTGGAGAATATTGGGGTTGTGGAGTTTGAAAGAAATACCACCTATGGAAGGTCTAACAAAAGTACTATTACGTAAGTACTACGCTATTGAGGTGCGTTATAGGAAGTGCAGGGCCCAGTTTTTTAGGAGCTTGACCCATACTAGGGAAGTCAGGATGTCTCAGCCTGTGCTGCATCAATTTTGTCTGTTTTGTCTGTCTCTTACAAGTCCCCCAACTCTTTTAACTAATTGTCTTGAGAAAGGCTCATTTTGTAACTATTTGAAAATCCTACCAGATATCAGAATCAGCTTTACTGGCCAAGTATGTTTACGCATACAAAGAGTTTCACTCGAGTTTTTAGTATCGCTCTATGTACTTTCACACAGTTCCAATAATAAAAGGTTCCGGAAGATAATTTGTGGAAAGACAACAGCAATATATATAATTGGTGTAATTTGACTTGGCATTAAACAACACTGTAGGAAACAAATGGAGGAAGATGGAGAGCTGATTTGCACAGGCTAGTTTCAGCTTTGTGTGTGTGTGGTGACAGAGGGTGGCTGCAGAGAGGCAGAGTAAGTATTAAAAAACGAGAAAAAGGGAAGCGTGTTCACCCGGGAAATCTAGGTCACCTGCTGTCATCATCCCTCAGCTCTCCTAGACGCTCATTCTGTAGAAATCAGGGTGACGGCTAGAAAGCTGTTTTCAAATTATGCTTCAGTAAAAAAAAAAACCTCTTTTTCAAAGGTGAATTGTCCTGTGTCAGGCCAGAACCTCCCATGAAAACGCCGACATATTTATTACAGGGTATAATGTAAAGATCTGTGTTGAAGTTCTCACCCGTCTAATGGGATACTCCCTATTTCCATCAGCTGTGATAGATGAAGGGTCACGGTACCACCACCCAAACATCTCTGTTCATGTTTGTGTGTTCTGTTCTGCAGGTGGACAGCGACAGACCGGAGGAGACCAGGCTGATAGAGATTGATGAATCCCAGCGCAGTGAGCACACAGTCTTCATCACACCTCCAGAGCTGCCTCCTCTGCCTGAGGGGGAGGAGTATCCACTATGCTACAGGTAAAAACTGTAATTATGGACCTGACATTTCCTCTCAAATGGGAGAATAGATATTTTTTAACTTTTCTGTTTTATTTTTGGTAAATTGATAACATTTTTATGCTTTGTTAACATTTTACAGTAAGTCAGTGTAACCGAGCTTTCACACCAGAAACAACAAAACACACAGTCTTATTAGATTGACCAGTAACATGAATCATGTGCCAGTCAGTGCTTTAATTGCTCAACAGGCTGAAAACAAACACATTTAAAGTTATTTGTAAATGGGAAAGATGTACTACTTTGCTATTAAGTGCCGTCTCCCTCCTTGACATTTTCTATGAGATTAACTGAATACAAGACTCACACCTAACAGCAGGAAGAAAATTGGAAAATCTGAATAATATATTGAGTTGAAAGTTGGTTAATTAATTCTTGGCATAGCTGATTGAGGACCAGCAGGAGTCTGCAGACTGAACACTACTGCTGGACTGTGTGGGTCTGAATATGTGCTATTTGCATTCTGCAGTCATGTTTCACTCTAAATAATTTAGAGATTTTTCAGACCCACTTAAGTTAAGCTCCCCTAATAATCCATAATGACCAATGATTTATTATCAGCTCTCTTTGTAGATGACAGCAAACTGTATTTATGATCAGTATAACCTTAGAAGGAATCATTTCATGTTAGATATAGCCAAAATTTACTTTGACACCCAGTGCTAGGATTACAAAACCTGTGCCTGCTGTCACTAATGTGTGTCTGTATGTTCATCGTCAGGTACGATGGTTTCCCAGTGTTAAGTCTTGACCTGTTTGACCCTGTGGAGGGCCTGCGGACCCCCTCCTCCCGCCTCGCTGCCAGGCACAGCTGTCCCACCAGCCCTGCCCCCATGTTTAGACGCACAAAGCAGGTCAGCATAGCAGTAACTCACTATTGCCACACAACGATTTATTGATTTATCCGTTCAGGTACTGAGATGATGTGCGTCTCCAGAGTCACCTAAAATGAGAGCAACAGTACAAGGTTATTTTTCAAAATTTCTAAACTTGCAACCAGAAAAAAGTACAATCTCCAAAATTGCACAAGGTTGATAACAATTTAGACGGATCAGATGATACTCTAAGAAAAATTACTCTCTAAATAAATGAGAGCCAGTCAGTTTTATAGGTGACAAATCAGCATACATACAGAACTGCCTTAAGCAATCCATACATTAAAAGAAATAAGGATATTTAAGTTTTATTAGTGGTAAGAAAATGGATATGATTCATTGGGTCAAGGGTGATGAACTTCTAATCTAAAAAATTAGATTTCAGCCTGAAGATTTAGAGTTATGGCTGCTTTGATGGCTTTGATTCAACTTGTACAGACACATTATCTCCAACTCCCACGTATCCATGAACCTGATTTGTGCATTAAAGAACTTCTTTTCCTCACCCTCCTTTTCATCCTCAGGAGATCAAATCAGCCCAGAAGATAGCCAAGAAGTACTCGTCCATCCCCCAGCTGTGGTCCAAGTGCCTGCTCCGTCACTGCTATGGCCTGTGGTTCATCTGTCTGCCAGCATACGTGAAGGTGTGCCACTCCAAGGTGCGGGCTCTTCGCACCGCCTATGACGTCCTCAGGAAGATGCAGGCAAAGAAGTTGCAGCCCCCTGACGAGGTACATCAACCATTCCCAAAAAATACCTGTTTGACATTTATTCAACCAGACAAGTTGTTAGGTTTTACTATTTTTGACAATTATAACAATGTTTTAATGGAGCTTTTTCTCTCATACTACGGTCTATTTTTAGGGGTTGTTGTCTCTCTGCTTAAACAATCAAACATGTACATAATGCTGTACAGGTCTGCTACCGGGTGCTGATGCAGCTCTGCGGGCAGTATGGCCAACCTGTCCTGGCAGTCAGGGTCCTCTTCGAGATGAAGAAGGCCGGAGTCCATCCAAATGCCATCACTTATGGCTACTACAACAAGGTACCGTATATGCCTCTATTGATCATAATGAAGCCAAAATTTGTTGTGTGTGGTTGATAAAGTGGTGTGATGTAAATCTGGCAGTAATGGCTGGGGTTTTTATCTATGTCATAAAATTGGTAGAATATTCTTTAAACATATTCTGCTCAAATTTACACCTTTACTTATTTACAAATATTGCAGTGTCTTACACAGGCGCTAATAGAAATATATTAGCACAGGGACTGCCAAGTGCTAGAGTATACTGTCGCCCTGGGGTGTGGTGTTCCTGATGTGCGTGTGTTAAGAATATTCTGCTGATTCTGCTGCAAGTTTGACTAATGCGTGAACACACCCATGACAGCCAAATGTCAAACAAATCTCTGGAAAGACTGTCCAATGGGATGCTCCCTTTTCCATCAGTTGTGACTGATGAAGATGCGGACTGAGTCAGGGCAATAAAATACAATAAAAGTCAGGAGAATTGGCAACTGTACACATCAAGCAGTTTTTATGCTCATTTTATGGCGATACTATATGAGAAAATATAAACTCACTGTACAACATGTCACTGTAGGTGTCATGAATGAAAGTTTGATAGCGTCAATATTAAGATGCAGAGAAATATCAATATCATACTGTAGGAATATTCTATATTAGCATTGCTATGTTATAAATGACATGAAATAACTTGAAATATGTAAAATGGCCTCTAAAGACACTGATCAGTTGCAATTTCTCAAAAAGTTAAAGGGAAACTTCAATATTTTTAAACCTGGGCCCTATTTTAAAAAAATGTTGGGGTCTAAATGACTGACAACATTATGGAAAGGATCCCTACAGAGACAGACCAGACCGTTTGTTAAAGAGGAAGATCCTTTTTGTTTAACCAGAAACAGAAAGTCTCGCTTAAGGAAAAGTTTTGCTCTGAAATCTCACGGGAGGTTGAGTTGTTGCAGGAAGACGAAAGGATCTTACTGTTTAACAAAAAGGTCTGTCTCTGTAGGGATCCTTTCCATAATGCTGTCAGACACTTCAAATAACAATCTGAACCAGAGTCAGTGGCAAAAATAAGTACTTTTAGTGGACGTACTTTTCACGGGCGTAGTTGCCCACAAGGATTATGTTGCAGCCATTGCAGCCTGATCGTGGATGCCGGCGGAGGCAATCTACTGGACCAATTCCAAAACTTTTGGTAACTATTAGTCATTTCGACCCCAAAATTAGTAAAAATTAGGGCCCAGGTTTGAAAATACAGGAATTTCCCTTTAAGCCATGCTGTGGATAAAAATAGCATAGAAAACTGCATGATATATTATAAAGCAGATTGATTGCAGCCTAGATGTTGATTGTTCATTCATGATTCACAATAGCCACATAAATATTTGCATCCAAATTGTTACACCACTGTGCTCAGTTGCTCCCATCACTAAAATTCATTCCTCTCTGGTTGGTACTTACGAGGCAGAGGCACTTCATCAAAGTAATGCCTCGGCAGACACTTAGCTTTCAGATAAAAAGAAACATTGGTGACATTTGCAGTTCCCCCCCAAGGTTGTACGCTGTCGTGTGTGATCATACCCAGGTGTCAGGATGAATCGTGGCTCTGTTACCATTGCAGCCTGTCCCTGATCTGGCATCCCAGGTAGCAAAATGGCTGATGTGGGAGATGGCTGTCAGGAGACAAGGTCGCAGTAAAGGTTACTCCGGTGTGTTTTAACGCCTCAGAGGATCTTATTTGATCTTAGAAATCGAAGGTTTGGAGGCACACGGTGGCTGATTCCTCCACTGACACAAACGGTATCCACTGCAGCTGCTACATCGGACAGTTGCAGGTGTTTTTCCCTTTCATGCTTCTTTAGCTCTTTGAAGTCCAAGGATGGGAAGGAGGGAAGAGGTTTTGTGTGTGCCTGTACGCGCTTATCTATTCATTATGGCATTCATTCCGTATTAAATTCAGTTGGCCTTGAGTTGCACACAAATGGGACTGAATATTTTGGGGCTTAGCTTTAACACAGGTTTCTAGAATAACACCTAACTTTACGTTCAGTAAGGAATAATCAGCTAAATTAGAAATGATGAGTAGCTCCAGAGAACTAACCTGCAAAGAACATTCCTCCTGAAATTGTATAGAACATAAAGCTTATTTAAGAAAGTGGAGCTTAAATAACCTTGATGCTACCCTGTAAATGGATCTCAATGCCAAAGTCATCACTGTTTGCTGTAGTGTTCTGTGTCTACAGCTCCCTGTCATTTGCAGTTTAAATACACCTGTTCCCTGCAGAAGAGCACTCGAGGCGAGGCACCATGTGATAGCACGATTCAATTAAAGTTTATTTCCACAAAAGTGCTCTGAAGTCCTTTATTTCTGTACCCTTGAGAGATAGTAGTAGCAATGAAGAAGAAAAAGAGGAAAGAATTATAAAATGATGTTCACTCAACATAAAAGGTTATCAAACAAGAGAACACAAAGCTGCTGAAAACACCAACCAAATATCGGATTATTATACGCAGCTCAAGAATAAGAAGAAAAACAAAACATATTTTAACATTTCCACCGGTCATGGGATTTCTGGGATGTTGTTGAGTTTTAGGTGGTGTAATCCAGCCCGGGAGCATCAAGGAATTTCAAACACAATTTATTTCACATTTTTTAAACACACATTTCTTTCATTAGATGGTAGTTTTAAAACTAGCAACAGTGGAAAACCAGACAGTTCAGTCCTGTCGAAAAACAACACTAACAAACCAAGAAGTAGAAACATCAATAAGTCAAGACAGACTTGGTTTGGGGGAAGTCCTGGGATTTCACATCACAGCAGGAAACCTTGAAAAACTATGTTTTCATCTACATTTTGTTTTGGCCTCAGCAGGTTAGACTCTATAAAAATAACATACTATGATTTGGATACAAACCACACTAACAATTCTCCTTCATCAGTGGCTCTTGATGCACATTTGTCTGTGTCAATAAATATTTTGCACAACAGGTGGCTAATGTGAGCTTCATGGTGAGACCGGTATATTGGCTGAGCTAGGAGTCAGGTTGATGACAGCCTTTCAATAAACATTAGGTATCAACCAGTCTTGTACTGGTTGTACTTAATGGGGGTTTGTCTGTGATTGGAAATGAAAAATGTCAAAAATTCTTTAGGTGCAGGTTATCCATCTACTCTTAAATTGGTGCAGTGGATGGATAATGTCTTTTCCTGTAA
>LKNJ01004607.1:0-30261 GCA_002120245.1 Maccullochella peelii | reverse complement strand
ACATGTGTCATGACAATAGCGGCCTGAAGCCATCTATTTGCCAATATTCAGTCATAGTCATAACGCCACCTATTGACCACAGGAAATGAAAATGTTTATAGTCTGACATAGTGCTCCTAGTGGGTTGAGCAGAACAACCTCTAATTTGGCCACTAAAGCCTTAAGCAGTTGATTATGCTATACAGTGAATATTGTGAGTTTTCACTGAAGGGCGTGGCCACCGCGGTGTGGTGAATTTCGATGTCTCATCGTAAAGAAAGAAACTGTTGTAACTCGGCTCCATATGATCTGATCTTTTCCAGTTTTCACACATGTCATTAGATTCTCGGCCTGAACACATCTAGGTGTCAAAATTTCATCAAAGTCATAGTGCCACCCGGTGACAACAGGAAGTTCCTCGTCCCTATACTTTGATACATTATTCCTTGCAGGTTAACCAGATCCACCTCAAATTTGGTCAGCAATGCCATAAGCACTTGTTGATGCTTCACTGTGACAATTGTGAATTTTTATCAAACGGCGTTGCCATGACACGCATTCTTCGCCATGAAACAGGAAGCAGTTTTTTGAAAGACCAGGGATGCTTGAAAACTCATGAAACTTGCCACATACGTCACAACGGACTAATTTAGTAGTCTGATATGTGTTCTGGAAATGGGTGTGGCTAAATGGCTGTATTTCACCGCCAAACAGGAAGTGCTATTTAAATGAACTTTACATTATGAACTTAACATACCAGTCTGAAGGCATGTATATGCCAAAACTGATAGTCATAGCGCCACCTATTGACATCAGGAAATGACAAGTTTTATAGTCTGACATATTGCTCCTAGTGGTGTGTGTGTGTGTGTGTGTGTGTGTGTGTGTGTGTGTGTGTGTGTGTGTGTGTGTGTGTGTGTGTAGGAGCTAAGCTCTGCCATCAGTCAAACATGCAGAGAACAGAGAATCTAGTTTTTACTAATTCATGAAGTGGCGGATACTGCATACCCCGACGTGCGGGAGGTGCGAGGGCCCGTTCATCACTGCTTGCAGCTTTAATTACCAGTAGTAGTTGTAGTAGTAGTTGTTATGTGTGTGCATCAAGTCAACACTAAAGTTGTTACATTAATAGCTTTCCTTCACTTGGCAGAACCACAGATGAAACAGGTGTTGGTTACTTGTAAAAAGATACCCAATAGAAACGTAGTATTTATATTTTTCACAATTTGTTATTGGTCTAATTATTAGTATTATTATAATATTGCTATTAGTATTATTTGTATTAATATTAACATCAATACCATTACCACTACTTTACATCTGTATGTAGAACTGTACTGTGCTGTACTACTGTATTCTCTCTCTCTCTCCCTCTCCTTCTCCCACCCAAAGCCTGGTTCTGATTCTGCTCGAGATTTCTGCCTGTTAAAAAGGGAGTTTTTCCTTGCCACTGTCTGCTCTATATGTCTAGACCTGCTCTATATGAAAAAGTGCCTTGAGATAACTTTGTTATGATATGGCGCTATATAAATAAAACTGAACTGAATTGAATTCAGGAGTGTGGGGTTTAAGCCCCTGACAGTAATGCTATCCAGAGTCGAGCCATGAGGCGCTTTCTTGGGGTGCGTAGGCCACATTTGCCGTAAAGTGGGCCCCTGGAGGAGACATAAGATGGGAGTTGTAGTCCGTGAAATGGTTCGGCTGTCGAACCGGCTTGTTCACTTGCCAGAGGAAAGGCTGACCAAAAAGATATTTAACTGGGACAGAGCACACATATTCTTGGTTAAGAGAAGTTGCTGCAATATTTTCTGTCTCTGATTTACAGTTTATTTCCAGGAATAATTTGCAGTCATATTATATACAGTACAGTCAAACAGTAACAATGTTGGATAATGTGACGCTGTGCGCACGCGCCCTGGCTCAGCAACAACATCAGGAGGAGACGGAGGATGGCGGAGGATGGGAGGGAAGATTCGGTGGCCACTGACGACGATTCAGACCACACAGCCGCAGACGGAAGCAACAGCTTAAACACCACGGTGAAACAGCAGCCACCCTTCCCGTTTTAATTGCAAAATTGCTCTTACCATAGGCATAGCAGCGGGTAAAGGCTGTGTTAACGTTACACTGTGTTTAACGGTAGCTAACAGTTAAAGCTCAGGGCAGAGCTAGCTTAACCAGCCTAACGTTACATTATGTTGTAGACAAGCTAGCTAAATGCTAGTTAACGCTAATCAGACACAATTCAGGTCATATTTTGGCCAATTAAATTGTGTCCGTCCTAATGGACATTGAGGCCATGTATGACTCACCCAGTCTGCTGTTATTTCCATGCTGGCATTACCTTTTGTTAATAAATAGTGCTTCATAGTTCATATGGAGCTGTTAGCTAACTTTAGGAGTCTAAAAAGATAAACAGTGGGACCACGAATGAGCAGACGGTGGGAACACTGAGGCAGCTGTCTGTTTTCAGAGGTTACTAATGATCCCTGTGGTGTGCTGTTCAGATGGTGGAAGAGAGCTCCACTCTCCTGCGCAGGATGGAGATCTGTGTTGCTGAGGCTGAGAAAAGGAGTGGAAAAAATGCAGTGAACATGCAGGAGACGTTTAGCGTGTACCTCATCGAAACACGGTGAGAACAGCACTCCCCTGATCAGTCGGTGAAAGGAAGTGCTCCTGTATTGATCTCGACTTCCTCCTGTTTGAGCTCTGTGTTAACTTCTGTCTTTTGTCACTGGGCCAAACCAACTTAACAAAATTGTCTTGTGGCTTAATCTTTAAAGGCCAATGGACGCAGTGGCTGAAGGTCGTAACCCAGCCCCCGACTCTCTGTGGAGAAGATACAGTGAATTTGAACTGCTGCGGAACTATCTAATAGTTACTTATCCATACATCGTGGTCCCCCCTCTGCCTGAGAAGCGGGTGAGTTTAGTGTGGCTCTGCTTTCCGAACACTGTTCAGTGACACTGGGAGGATGCAGCCTTGCTTTATATCTAGGCCTAGGTAGTGTTTTCAGATACCGGTGCTAAAAAACGGTGCCTGAACTGATACTTTAAAAAAAGGAGCACAAAACAACAGTTTTTTTAATTGCTAAGGCAAATTTGAACTTGAAATTGAACAATATATTAACTTTAACAGTTTAAAGTATACTTAATTATATAAATCTGAATAAACAGAAAACACTTTCAAACAAATTCACATAATAAATACAACCCTACCCAACTACAATCATTTGACTAACTGCATGTCCTGCACAGGAGAAAACCCTCTCAGATGAGGCCTGTACACACAGGTATGCGTTTGAAAGTACAGACACTGTTGTTGCTGGAAGAAGCTCTCAGTCCTCATCCTTATTTTCATCAAATTATTTTCACTACAATATTGTAGTAATCAAAAGATTATAACTGGTAAAAGTTGATGGGAAATGTATTTACAGAACTTGATATTTCTTCTTTCTTTCTGGAAAAAGGGACAAACAGTGACAGTCGGTCATTTTAAGAAAGCACAACCATTTCCACTTAATAAAGAGATCATTTTAGCTACAGATAAGCAGATTTATCAGAAGATTTACACATGCTTTATTCATGTCGGTGGCATATAGTGCAGAACAACATGAGAATGCTTCAGCTGGAATTGATGCACCAAAACATATAATTGATTAAGTCAAAGAAAAACAAAAGTAAAGAAACTGCAGGAAAGTCAAGTGAAGAGCTGAATGCAGGCAGTCTCTGTTTTCTTGTGTGTGCAGGCAGAGTTTGTGTGGCACAAGCTGTCGGCAGACAACATGGACCCAGACTTTGTGGAGCGCCGCAGGGTCGGCCTGGAGAACTTTCTGCTTCGTGTGGCTTCAAATCCAGTCCTCTCCAATGACAAGATCCTCTACCACTTCCTTACTGAGGTACATGCTGCAGCTCTGGCTCAGTCCAGCAGTTCAAGTGCTCATTTATAGGTCAGTGGCTGATTGGATAACGTTTCACTGCTGTGTGTGGCAGGAACATGGCTGGAAGGAAGTGGTGTACGAGACAGGATTTCAGGCAAAGGTACCAGACATTTGTGTGGCTTCTATCTCTTTACTTTTAGAGGCACTTCATCCACACATTTGTAGGCGTTCACAAAGCTTGACTACCTCCTGTTACTCCTGTTGCAGGCAGATTCCAGGCTGAGAGCTCTCAGTGCCACCTTCAGGGTGAGGAATCCAGATAAGTAAGTTAGTGTTTCCTAAACACATTGTAAGAGGGGCTCAGTTCTATTCAAATGTTGTCAAAAGTTACCATTAATGTTACCAAGAGTTCTATTTTAACTCTTAGGAAGCTGTATGTTTATGTATGCTGTGAACTGGTTGTAATAACTAGGATGTAATAAGATGTTAGCTTAACTGTTTGTAGTTAGAAGGATGTTTTTATATTCTCTGTTAGTATTATCCATTTGGTCAATCCAGAAGCAATAGCATAATTACAGAATATCTTTTCAATTTATAAAGGTGCTCCACCCAACGTGTAGATCCATCTGGGCCCACAATTAACAATTATTTACATTATCAATGAATCTGCCGATTATTTTCTTGATTCTTAATCATTTGGTCTATCGAACATCAGAAAACAGTGAAAAATGCCCATCACAATAATCTGGAGCACAAGAGGACACCATTAAATGTCTTGTTTTGTCCCACCAACGGTCCAAAGCCCCAAAAAGCAGTGGATTCTCACATTTGAGAACCTGGAACCATCAAATGTTTGGCATTGATCCTTGAAATATGACTTAAACCATTCATCGAATGTCAAAATAATAATATAAAATAATATAATAATTGACTAATTGTTGCAGCTGTAGATCCATCAGATGAAACTTGTACACCTGTAAATGTGCCTTTTATTTTCTCTCACTCAGACGCTTCATGGAAATGAAACACTACAGCGATGAGCTGCAGTCTCACACATCTCAGCTGCTCCGAGCACGAGCAGTAAGTCTCTTTCTCTCTACCTGTCTTTCTCTCTCTCACACACACACACACACAGCTTGAATCCAGGTTTGCTTTAAATCTTTAAACTTGCAATAGCTGATTTGTTCATGCAGCATGATCATTCACGTGGAGTGGTGTTTGTCACCTGATGAATATCAGTCCATTATTCCCTCTCTGTTAGCTCTGTTTTTGGTCTCTACCCACTCCTGAGGGAAATATCTGGCTCTATGTTCACCAGCTAGACTGTGTCTGTCTGCTGTTTGCTGCTGGGCAGGTAGTGGACAGTTGGCTTTATCAGAGCTTTTTCTCTGAAAACAGCTGCCAAATTATAATTTGTGCATATAAATAAAAGAAGATATTCCTGACACCTACCGGGCTCCTTAGGTTGGTATTCATTATATCTTTTATTGGTTGAACACTTAGTTTTGTTTATTTCTTGTCTCTTCTAGAGGGTTGCAGATCGACTCTACGGTGTTTACAAGGTCCATGGAAACTATGGCAGAGTCTTCAGGTTTGACAACAAGCTTATGATAATGTATCTGTGCAGGACTAGAAAAGGACCTGAATTGTTGATGAATGTGTACTGTTTCTACTGTGCCATTGTCAAGGCCAATCAATTTTAGTCCCAAATCACAAGTTTACTGTAAAGGGCTTGTACTGTCTCTGTGCCATCTGTGTGCATGTGATACTGTGATGCACCCTTGCACTGTGATGCATTGGCGAGGTAGGAACTGGTTATGGATTTCACATGAAGTGGGGGTGGTTTGTGCTGTGGGTACTGGAAGGACCCAGTGGGGCATGGACCACATCCTGCTTTGCCCTTATCCCACTAGCGATAGCCTCAGAGGGTAAAGCCTATACCAAATAGAATGTTAGTTACCATAACTCCAGATTCTGAGTAAAGGCACAGCCCTCTAAGCTGTGGACCCCACTGCTTCCTTTAACTGGCTGAAGAAAAAGCTGTTTTTTGCAGCCGATTGTCCGTCTCAGCTAAACTTATACACAAGGTGATACAAAGGTGAGGCCCACGTAGTGAGTGGACGTGGACTAAAAGTCTTCACTGCATTGTAAGTGCAAGTGAGGGATGAACACACTAGTGCCTTAGAGGGCTGCACCTGTACTCATAGAATCAGGCTGGCCCCTGCTTTGCTATGCTCCAGCCAAATGTGTTATTCAGTGCCAAAATTCAGGAGTGTTTACATGTGACCATCATACTGCTAGAACAACAAATCTATTTACATACTACACAAAAGAATTCTACGCTGCATATCCAGTTCTGGAAAACAAAACCTCAAACTTTTTGCAAGACAATATTTTCTCAAATGTAGCAGTGTGTGTGACAGACTCTCCTTGCTAATTTGCGTGTGTGTGTGTGTGTGTATCTATGTGTTCACTGCAGCGAGTGGAGCGCCATAGAGAAAGAGATGGGAGATGGACTGCAGAGTGCCGGTCATCATATGGACGCGTAAGTATTAGATGCCGCTGCCTTGTCATAATCCTGGCTGTCTCTGTTATTCTAGCTTCATGCAACTTACATTTAACACATACTGCCACTACCAGCTGTGTTTCTTGTTAAGACAGATGTTGTTTTTGGTCACACACCTGTAGATATGCTGCCTCAATAGATGATATCTTAGAAGAAGAGGAACATTATGCAGACCAAATGAAAGAATATCTCTTCTATGCTGAAGCTCTCAGGTAAGACCCAACTTTTGCAACATCTTCTCAAAATATTGTAAAGGCTTTGGACAAAGTGTTGGCATGAACATTATACTGTCCTCAGTTGAAGCCTGAGACACTACTTAAAGATCCTCTAACCAAACTCCTAAAGAAAGAAAGGTTCACAAGCAGACTCATCTTCTGTATGTGTTGCCTCGTAGTTGCTGAGGTTCCTCTGATGCCAGTGAACATCTAGAGAAATTTGAAATAGTTTGGCCAAAGAACAGAAATCAAAGAGCAAATTCAGCCACACCTGCATGGATAAATACCACAGGCTGATTTTTCTCTGTCGGTGAAGTGACCCCTTAAAAGCCGAGCTCAAGCTATGTTCTCCCACTGGCCCACGCTGGGTACGCTGATCCTCATAGATATGTTATGAGTAGACAGCTTACTTGCCCCTGTTATCTGGAAAGACCTTAGACAGGGTGCACAGACTGTCCCTATAATATGATACTGATACCAGATGAGAGGGATAGCATGAAGTCACTATTGTGTTGCTACAACAGCACACATGTTACTGTAAATCAAAATGAGGGATGTCCCGATCAAGTTTTAAGTTTCATGATGTGTTATGGTGTATACTGTTAGATATGTATCTGACACATTGAAATAGCAGCTGGAGCTACTGAATCTGGCTCACCTTTTTCTTCATGAGGTACTTGATCCAAATACTGAAGGACCTGATCCAAAACTACTACGTTTCTAAGCTCAAAGTATTGATCTTTTATGAATGAAAGTTTAACAGGGAGAATGTGACTCCGATCCACTAGAGAGAAGACATCTTCTGAGTACAGACACCGACTGCAGAGAGCACACAAACGCGACCGCAACCTAGTTTATTTTATAAAAAAAAAAAAGAGGAACCGCCTGTACGGGACACTGTAAGAAGTAAAGCGAACGTGCCCACAACGAGGCAGCGATCATTTAATTGGTTAACACCACAGCTGGCATTCTATTAGTTGGGGAATTTTGACAGGGTTGTTGCACAAAAAATCCGAAAGCAGAGCAGAAATGTGAGAGCAGACGTTTCATGAGCGCACAGAAGCAGCCTGAGTGCGAAGAAAAGGGCTGAAGCTGGACAATATATCAGAGTGCAAGCATACAGTCTGAGCAGAAGCAGAGCAAATCCAAGCGCAAGCAGGGGCTATTTGAGTGCGAGAGCAGGGTTTTGAGGGAGAGGATTACAAAATCTGAACATGAAATCAATAAATCATGCTCTCAAAGTGAAAGACTACGCTCTTGATTAAAGATAGGAAAAAAGCGCCATATATTTCAGCCTGTCATCAACTTACTCACAGAATGAACATGAATTGGCAACAGCTGATATGAGCTGCAGCCGGCCCGGTGACGTTAATTGGTCAAAGTCATGCTCAGCGCCAGCTGAACATGAGAAGCTGCTTCCTGGATGTTTTGTATGCTGCTCATATTAAAACACTCTTCATTCACACTCGCACAGGCAGCAGAATTCTCAACTCTGGTAATGTACAGGAAAGAAAGGATCAGCTTGTGATCACTTTATTTTAGCCGATACCGATCAACATTTTTGGATCTGCCCCGATACTGATCCTTAGAATGGGCTCAGGACGTCTCTAATTAAAACCCTAATGCAGTTTGATAAGCTCTCGATGCGCAGATATAATGCCGAAATATCCCATATTACTAGAAGAATTTTACAAATATTAAAGTGACACTTGCGCTTTGTAAAGCATGTTAAGCTTACTGTAAAGTCACAAAAGATAGCATTTTAAGTCCCCACATGGATATTATAAGGATATTAAAGGAATATTGTACGTTCATTTTTAATGGAGCCCTGCTAAATAATACAACATATCTCCTGCAGCTGTCATATACAGACAAATAACAATACCAAACTTCAGTTCAAGCCACTCATCTTTCATGTATGGGGAAAATGGTTAAATAAGCCACTAAAGACATGAAATACTGATAAGACTGCGTAGGAGAGACATTTTCTCATATTGGATGCTGGTGGAGGGAGTGTTTCCGAGGTTCATATTATGGATCTCAGCGAACTGAAATTTTACAGAATAAGGTTCTGTTAAACTGTTGAGAGCTGCCTGATCTCAGTAGCTGATTTGGTTGGCAATGGGGACACCAATGCAGCTCATCATGCTGCACATGCTGCCACTGTTCATTCCACCAGAATATACAGCACCACCATAAAACTAGAGGTCAGCATGTCTGAAATGAGCTGTCAGTGGCTCAGAAAGCTTTAGTCCAAGGAGGAACACCTCACCAACACAAGGTCCAATGAGGTTTGAAAAGGTGTTGGCAAACTGTGTCATAGCTGAATGAATGGGTCATCAGATGTAGACCAAACTAGCGTGTAACTACCTTGTACAATACATGTGTATCTCGCAGAGCAATGAACAATGGCAGCTTGTTTTTGGCTGCTGGTGTGGTCACTGGATATTGGCTGTTTTTGTTAGAATGATGTTGTGTTGTGCACTTTGCTTTGGCAGGGCAGTGTGCAGGAAACATGAGCTGACACAGTTTGAGCTTGAGGTGACCTCCCAGGACCTCATCTCCAAGAAGCAGCAGCGGGAGGAGCTGGCTACAGGGGTACACTGTACTCAGTGTTATACATGCATACCTTTACTCTCTCTTTGTCTGTTATTCTTGAGCTGTGATGGCTGACCTTTGAGGACTCTAGATGGTAACAGCTTCCAAACAAACGTAGTTCTCTCTCTGTTCTTCAGATTGTGCGGACATTCTCCTTCAAAGGCATGACCAACAAGCTTTTTGGCCAAGAGGCACCTGAGCAGAGGGAGGCCAGACTGAAGCTGCTGGAGGAGCTGATAGCAGAGGGTGAAGAGACGGTCAAGGAGAAAACGGTGGAGTGCGAGTGAGTCATGGACACGGATTAATGCTGGCAGATCGTGTGTGAAAGCAGCCTGAAAGGGTTTCTGACTTGTTAGCGGACAATGACATGTCATTGGCTGATTTAAAGATAATAACATTACCAATTTTGTGTGTGTGTGTGTGTGTGTGTGTGTGTGTGTGTGCGCGTGTGCGTGTGCGTGTGCGTGCTTTATTTGCTCTGCTGTACTGCAGAGAGCATGTTGAAAGGGCGTGGGTGGACATGCAGCGCTTTAAGGAGCAGAAAGACAAAGATTTGCGGGAAGCACTCATCAACTATGCTGTCATGCAAATCAGCATGTGCAAAAAGGTACAGAACAGCACAACAGCTATCTAAAGGTTACCGGACAACTGTAGTGCTCATGTTCATCATCATGTTTTTATCTCCCCACCACCCACCCCCCGCAGGGAATTCAAGTGTGGAGCAATGCCAAAGAATGTTTCCTAAAGATGTGACGTTGAAGCCATATTCAAAGGATTTCCACCCTCAGTGAGGCTCACTTGTGGATGCTGGGTGATGTCATTGTGTATAAAGATAATGTACTTACAAGTATTTACGCAAAATGCACACATATGCAACTCATTTTCAAGGGTGATTTACATTAACTGTTTACCTTCAGTGGTGTTGGATCTCATTAAGCACACGACTTGCACACTGGAGACTTTTTCAACATTTAATGAAGACCATTTTCACTAACCGCAATGAAGCCCTTCACCAATTGTACATGTTCAAGTCAATGAACTAGTAATGGGATTGAAAGACACTAGGGATGTAGGATACAGGATTTTTTGAGTTTGACAAATACAAAGCAGCAGATGTTAGTATATTTGTGATTTTAGCATGAACTCAAACTCTAGATGACTATTAAATACATCTGCTGATGCTGAACTGTCAAGGATGCAATCTCCTATTAATAAAGAATACGGTCAAGACCTGCTCTATGTGAAAAAGTGCCCTGAGATAACTTTATGATATGGCGCTATATAAATAAAACTGAATTGAATTGAATTGAATATTAAGTGATCAACGTAATAACACAAGATCAACTGGTAACCATGGTAACACATATATACTTTAGCAGGGATTGTCCTTGATACATCAGGAAGTGAAAAGCAGTTCAAACGGGCTGGTTTCACAGAGATAGACTCGGATTATTAGTTTGAGATCAAACTAATATTAGTTTGAGATCAAACTAATAATCCGACGAAATTCGTCCACTACACAAAGCTGATTAGTTCCTGACAATTTTGAGTAGGATTAATGTGCCATGAATTCTCGGTATGTCGCGCCACAACACTTCAAAAAACATAAATTATATGAGCCATGTTTTCTTCTTTTTTTTGTCATTTGGTGCTGCTGGTCAGAATGGCTGTTGGGTTGCTAACTTTTTAGACTGAAGCCTTTTTATGGTGAAACTGTCTAACTTGCATTGGACTGACCTAAGAGAAAAATGAAGACTCACTACAGACCAGTCTAAAAGGTGTGTTGTGTATTTGATCAGTTCTTGATTAAAAAATAAGCGAACTGTAGCAAGCACACAGTAACTATCCCCCAGTAATATAATAATAATAATAATAATAAGATGCCTCTGAACCAAATTGGATCAGAACCTTTGTCTGACCCAAATTAACTGAACTACAGCTGGCTAAACATAAATAAATAAAAACTATATAAATAAACTATAAAGACATCGGAAGCTATAGTGCTATAGCATCTAATCATGCTGAAGATGCCAGGAGTCGATATTGTAGTGAAAACAAATGAAATGATTAAAAACACATCATCTAAGAGGCATTAGCTTTCGTCCACTTCCCTCTGCTGTGAGGTAAATGCTTACGTTAATGCTTTAAATGGATCATTCAACGTGAGGAGGCTGCAAGATGTTGACTACATGTGGGGATGTCCAGGGCAATGTATTGTACTAATGTACAGTAAGCTGCACAGAAGATTCATGATACTCAGTCTGAGAGGATTTCATTGAGAGAGTTTACAGAACAAGGTTCTGTTAAACTGTCGAGAACTTCCTGATCTCAGTAGCTGATTTGGTTGGCCATGGGGACAGCAATGCATCTCATCATGCTGCACATGCTGCTACTGTTCATTCCACCAGAGAGTTTCATTGAATTGAAATTTATTTAAATAACATTTTATGTCCTTTGTGAGTGTATTTATGAAGTTTTCATAATTCCATTTGTCCATACCCTTTTATATTTCAAATTGTAATGCTCAATTTGGATGTAGCTCTTGTTTGTTCTATTTATTTGAATAAAATAGTCACACCACTGACTGTATTTGTATTGACTAAGAAATACACGTTTATTTTTATAATCCAGAAATAATCTGATATACTGTAGCTTTATTCTAACTTTACACATAGAAGACACACATTGCAGTACATGTGGTACAGAAGTATGGTATTAAATGTTTATTTATTAATCTGATATGTTTAAGAATAAAACCAAGAATGGGCTTAGTTCATAAAGATTTAGAAAACCCGACAAGAAGGCAAATTGACTGGCTCTTTTTTAGATCACTGGGGAAAAAACTGCTTGCATATCAGCAAGTACAACAACTACATGTTCTGTCTCTTAATATGATTAATTTCAAGCACTAACTAAATATAGACTTCCAAGAACAATGTTGATGATGCCCGCTGCAGCAGAGATACAAATGGCAGATTCAAGATGATAGAAGCAGGGTCAGCAGTACCAGTGTGAGCCTCACATCACAATCAACAAGTGCCAACTGTTCGATGGCACTACTACAGCGTGAGATACATCGTCGGTGGGGTGACATTGATTCTTGACAAAGGGAACAGCAGTTGGCAAAACGATCTCACCACAAGCTCCATAAGTAGGTCTTGAGGAGCTTTCAATCGTATCGTAAATCCATGTATAACGCCATGACAACTGGGCAAACTGTCTGCAGAGGAAGATTGTAGGATAAGATTGACAGTGGTGGTGAAGTATTCAGATCCTTTACTTAAGTAAAGGGTATCAATACCACTGTGTAAAAATACGCCAAAAAAAATTACTTCAGTAAAAGAACAGAAGAATTATCAATAAAATGTACTTCAAGTATTAAAAGTAATCATTATGCATTACAACCCCTTTCATAATGTTTTCATACATATTATTGGAATATTATTATCACCTATGCATTAACATGTTAGCAGCATTTGAACGTTAGCTGGTCAAGGTGGAGTTTATTTGATCTACTTTATATATGATCAGAGATTATGATTGAAAAGCCATCTTACTAAATAATTATGTATTAGTTAAACCTCGTTTTTTCTTAGAATAAGTGGAAAAGTCTGCCAGTCTAGTTAGATTATTTCAACCTGCTTCCAATAGAAATCAACTTGTTTCAAGCACGTTTTAGAAATGAGTGTAGAATAAGAATAAAGGACCAATGCTTTTGAATTGAAATTCTGTACAGATTTTAAAATAAGAATATTTGAAGTGAGCACAGTGAGGACAGCTAAAAGGAGCGCCAAAGAGGAGAACGTCTTAACAAGGCTGAGGGTAGGACGTCAGACTTAGCAAAACAATGCTCTTAATAAACAAAGTCAGTAATCAGTAGAGTAATGTTACTCTCGAGAAAGAAACATTAAAGAGGGAAATCAGTAAGCTTGGATTGGAAGAGCTGAGTCTAAAAAATGTATTTACCATTGGGTTAGGGAGTCTATTCCATTATTTGAAAGAAACTGGGCTGATCAAAATAATTAAAAGTGAAATATAGTTGTTTTTGTTGTGCATTTATGTATTTATTTGTGCGTGTGTTTTTTACGTTAAGGGGGATAGATAACTCTGGCAGTTAGCGGTAATAAATCTACGCTGGTTGCCACCCGCCATAAAATGTAAAAAAGAAGAAGACATTTAAAAAAACTCCCACAATGCACTGCTGGCTCAGCTGTCAGACTCCTTCTTCCGGGTTTGCTCAACCCAACTCCACGTGAGTGATATCTTGCTATGTGATATAGTAATAATAGCAACCCCTATCATTATGAATGGAGACGAGGACGAGGAGTTCGGAGCCTTTGTGGCCGTACACGCCGGGGCCCTGCAGACCTCGGGAATACCCCAAATCTACTGGAGGAGCCTACATCACAAATTGACCAACGAGGTCCGTCTTCAGCTACCTAACACCCAGCTAATACAAAGCGCCGTATTACACACGTTAAGGTGTGTTAAAGTGGAAGAATGCTTAAATTTCAGCAACTGGAGGCCAGTCGTGGAATAAACAGCAAAATACACGTTGTCAGACATTTTTCTACTGCATGGACGTGGCAGCACTGCTGACCAACGCCAGTGTGGGTTAAAATAAGTCTACTAGCAATTTATGACAAATGATATGACCTTTTATTTGAGATAAACACAACCTTAGCCTGTGTTACGGCTCGATACCCGGCTAACATCTGCGAATATTGCACGTGAACTCCCCTATATCCCGTTCTATGACGAGGGAGGGAATTATGCCAAACTCGCGTAAAAAGTCTGACAGTTTCATTTTTCCTTCATTGTTTGCAAATACACACATCGGATAGCGTGGCTAGCAACCTTTACCAAGTGTATGTTTTCGGGGAAAATTCGGCATATAGTCTAGACACCAATCGTCATGTTTCAATTAAATTTCGACCGTCATAGTTGGTTCACACGCCCACGGGTGCATTTTCGGTGCGTGAACTGTGAGAATTGGAGGGTAAGGAACTTTGAAATTGGAAACAAGGGCGCCTTGGGGTATCTGATATATGCCGGGTTGAAGAGTGGAACCATAGACGTATGAGTGGAACTAACAATATATTAAACGTGTTAAAGCGGCGTTGGTGGCGTGTGCTAAAGACAAGCAAGCAAACTTTAAATTGACAAATCCCCAATGGAGTCTGGTGATGACGTGAGAAAATAGGCTCATATTCTTTTTAATGTCATAGATTTATGATGCTGGGGAAGTTTTCGGCATCATGCAGTTCCAACAAGAAGACGACGCTGACGAAGAAAATAGAGATAATGTGGAGAAGAAGGACAATCCTGGAGCAGTGATCAGCTGTAAAGTGGTTGTGACCCGGGAGAGTGGGCTGCAAGCCTCAGAGCCGACCAGGTGAGGGCGCCACAGGCCCCAAAAACCCCCTTGACAGGAATTTAGCAGTATTTTATGGAATATTATATAAATAAATACATTATGAAATAAATAATCCCGAATAAGTTGAGTGAAATACATAAATGAACCAAACATTTGTGAAATAATTGCAGAAATGATTAAAAACGAAAAAAAAAAAAATGAAAACAATTTCATAATTTCTTTTTTGGGTATGGTTTTATTTCAGTAGACATTTTATTTAAAAATGCTTTATTTCAAAAGTCTTTATTTTATTATGGCATTTTTATAGTTTTATGGGACTTTATTTTTATTTCATATTTGTCATGTATTGACATGACAGTGGTGTAGTCACCGCCCTCTTACCTTTCAGCTAATCACATATCCTCTGCCTCTCTTAAGTTAGCAAGCTCAACAATTGCTACCAAATTTAGCCAGTTAGCACCTGTTAGCTAGAGCAACAAAATGCCAACCTTATTCTGAATCAACCAACTAGAAGCTGCTGCTGTAAATAAACACAGTACACAGTAACCAAACCTCTTTAGCGTTGAAGGCTTACCTGAAGGCTGCTCATGCTACCTAGCTGGCTAGGCCAGTGTGGCCGGCTTGTGAGCTTATTACTCAACATCAAAGCGAATAATCTGTGTTAGCATTGTTATTTAGCTCCTGTTGGCTTGTCTTTTTGATCTTCACAACTTTATAATCAAAATGCTGCAGAGGGAACTCTGAGTTAACTAGCTAGCTGCCGTTAATGCTGGCTGTTTACTTTGATGCTTAGTAATAAACCAAGCTCACAGCCCAACATAGGTAGGCAGCCTTGTTAAGCTAAATACATGAAGGATGTTTCTGTGTACTGTGATTATTCGACAGAATTCAGAATTAGCATTACTAACTGCTAACTCATTTCCACACAGCCAGTCTTAGCAAACTGCCAGAATCTCGTAGCAGTTTTTGAGTTTGCCAGTTTAAGAGGCAGGGGGTATGTGATTGGCTGAAAGGTAGGAGGGTGGTGACTACACCACTGACATGACATGACAAATATTATGAAATAAAGTCCTATAAAACTCCTAATTTCTTAAATTATTTCAGAAATCATTGTTTCATTTATATATTTTTGCACAATTTATCCATGTGATTATTTCACAAGTATTCATTTATGCATTTAATATTGAACACTTTGGAGCGCCATAATTAAGTCTTACAGTAGGGCTTAATAAAAAATAAATAAATAAAACCCTGATGGATATGTATTGATTTAAATAAAAAATGCACTTGAAATTGAGTTTTTAAAATTATCCTTTAACCTCTGTCCATCTTCCTACTGTGCCTGCCTGCAGTGTTTTTCTGGTGGATCATGCCTGGACCTACCGTGTGGACCATGCCCGTCAGCAGCTGGAGCAGATCCCCGGCCTGCTGCCTAGAATGGCTGCCCTCATGGGGGTGGACTTCCACGGGGAGGCCCCCGACCCAGACACGGTGGAGCTGGTGATGGAGCGCATGTGGAAGTACAACCAGACTTATCACCTCTCCCAGGGGGTGCGTTAGAAAACTTGATCCACCCTCTCATTGTTACTTAGATCCATAGCTCCTTCTACGCACTCTCAGCTGCCATGGTGTGTCCCTGTTAACTAAAGCCCCTTTCACACATGGAGACTGCTGCTTTCAGTCATCTGGGTGGGGGTTAAGTTACACTGTTTATTTTGGTGGAAATTGCCTGCAAACACTCAGCACTCATGGAATCATACACAAAACATTGATGGGTTGAAGACTAAAATATATTGTATACAGTATATTGGAGACCATACCTTCACACAGAAGTCAGAGGGAGTGTCTCCCAGAATGTTTTGTACAATACACTTTTATAGCATTTCAAAGATAGACAACCCCAATTTGATTGGCTGACTGCCCAAAGATGATAACTTTCATCCAATTATGAAAAGCCATGTGGAGAACATGATCTGAACATGCTTTGTCCATGCGCCAACGTAACCTGGACACGTGTACAAGAATATCTGATTACACACTTAAATTTATGTCTCCACATCCCCCATCCAGGATGCCTCAGCTACACATTCCAAGAGAGAGAGAGACAAAGGACCTTTGTCTCCTTGTCTGCATTACATTACTGATGTTTGTAACGCTGCAGTCTTTGTACAGCCTCAAAGTCTGTAAAATCACTTGTCCTGTGTTCTCCTTTGAGGGAAAAAAAACTAAACCTAAAGGGAGAAATTTATATTTCATATTTTTTGGTTTTATGATGGTGCATCCTAGTTTTGCATTCATTTGACAGAATACCATTCTCGTATAAGTGTACGTAGATGGAGACCTTATTTCCATACAGCCAATCAAATCTTGCATAAAGCTGTAATGTCAGTGTATCATACGTCAGTGTATCATAGGCAGTGCAGACGGTCACACTGAGCCAATCAGCAGCCTGTTACACAACAACAACCATGTTAGCTTCATGTTAAAGTCTCCTTCTTATCTAACTTAGACATAAACTCACGTCTCGTCCTACAGCTTAGCTTGCTGAATGAGCCTCCAAACAAACATTCACCAGGGAATTCTGTACTGCTAATATCAGTTTACAGGGTAGAAAGCTAATTAGCTGCTCAGTGGCAGCACATTAAACAGCATGTAAACGTACCTGCAAATGTCACCTGGGTCCGGTTAGATGCTGGTTTGGTCCTTACTCTACAATACCACTAACAACACGCTGTCTGCCCATGACATGTAGGCTACAGAAAGTTAGTTTACTTTGTGTCTCCTTCCCTACGGTGTAACACCGGCACTGTGACAGCCTGCCAGCTGCTGTCTATCAAACACAGATGGCTGAGGTGAAAAAGAGCATTTCTGATATTTTCCCAAAGTCCTTGTTTTCTTTAATGATAAAAAAAAAAGCTATTAAAAATACTTTCTTTTTTTTAAAGTTCTTTTTAAAATGTGATTTCAGTTGGACAATAAGATTTTCAGCGAATTTTGTAAAACAAACTTTTCTGCATCCATTTGCATCTCAAGGCTGTTGGGTGTGTGTGTATGTTAAAATCTAAGATACACACACATTAAGTGTAGCCTGGCTCTTGTTCCTATGAAGGTCGATTTGTAAGTCACTTTGGACAAACGTGTCCGCTAAATTAATGTAATTGAACGCAAAAAAGGCCAAAACAGGACAAATACATTTGCTGATGTAAATACAACAGTGTGGACGTAGTAGTAGTCTCAGTCGTATCTCTGTCCTACTCCTGTTGTGTTTTCTTGTGCAGTCTGCAGAGGAGAAGGTTCCGGTGTGGTACGTCATGGATGAGTTTGGCTCCCAAGTGCAGCACTCTGACCAGCCCAGCTGTGGCATGGCCCCCTTCTTCTACGTTCAGGACCAGCTCGCCTACTCTGTGCTTTGGCCTCTGCAGGATCTGCAGGGAGGAGGTGAGAGCAGACCCACATCCACACACACCACAGAGATAGTGACCAGGAATTGAGAACTTTGAAGGATAAGTCTGGTGATTTTTGTATATTTTTCCTGTTGTCTACACAGCCTAACATATTGTATTCCTGTGCCATAGAATAAGTAAGTAACTTTATTTATGTTGCACCTGTCAAAAGCAGAACGTCACGAGTCACCCAATGTACATACAGACATAAATACAGACTTAAGAAGAATTAAACGGCATAAAATAGAAATGAATTAAAATAAAAGTAAATAGAAAGTAGAAAATTGCACGAAGGCAAGTTTAAACAGATGGGTCTGGTACTGCTTCCACAGTGTCCATCGAAGTCCAAAGGGAGACAGTTCCAAAGTTTAGGAGCCACAACCTCAAAAGCACAGTCCCATTTACTTTTAATCTTGGAGTGAGGAACAACCAGCAGACCCTGATCAGAGGACCTCACACTGCCAGCTTTAGTGCTCAGTTCGGATTTATTGCTCAGATCCGATTTTTTTGTTTGGCTGTTCACATTATTTTTTAAATGTGGCCAATATCAGATTCCAGTGTGAACTGGTCACTGTCCTGAACTGGCCCGCATGGGCAAAAGAACAATAACAAAGACGGCGCACGCAGCACGCTGTTGTATGGAAGTAAACATGGAGTCCACTGAAGTCAGCGTTTAGGGTTTCATTTATAAGTTGATGTGCAGTGGAAGCAAGCGAGTTGCTGAGCAAATGAGGGTGAGGAGAAAGAAGCAGCTCTCTTCCATGTTGTATTTCTCACTGCCCGATCCGTACACCCTGCCCAATCGGTACTGCGCGTGTGCACTTTTCAACAGAGACAAGAAGGAAGCGAGATGGCTCACTCGTTAGCTACTTCTATCATCATCTCTGGAATCAGAATGTTATTGATTTAAGACTTTTTTAAAACAAGTTTTTGTTTGATTTGGGCCACTTTTTCCTGCAGTCTGAACGTAGCCAAAGAGACCTGCTGGTAATAAAGGGCTCCAGTAGATCTCTGATTTAGACAGGTGCCTGACCTATAAGTGATAGTGATCTCAAGAACCTTGAATTGGATTCTGAATTTGATGAGGAGTCAGTGAAGAGAAATCAAAATCGCTGTCACATGAGACTTTTTGGAGGACCTTGATAGCAGCAGCATTATCGACTGTTTGCGCCTGTCTGAGTAATGTTTGTAAAAATCTACAGTGGCCAGCTGTTTTTTTTTAAAAATATATAGTAAAAGTATTGAGGGATTTCCACACAGCAAAATCATATATCTTATTATTTCCTGTTGTGGCAATCAAAAAAACCAGATGCTGTCTAGTTTTGGTGAGATGATGGCAATGAAATACCCAAACACAATATCTGTCTTTACCTCAAGTTCCTTAGAATTCTTTATTGCTTGCAAGAGTCACCCCATATGTAGCCTATATGGAAGAGACTGACTAAAATCTGTTACAATACATATATATATATATATATATGTATATATACACACACACACACACACACACACACACACAAAAGTCACAAGTTTCACCCCATCCTGTTACAACCTCATCCATTAACTAATGGGGCAACAAGCCCTGCTTTGTATGTTGTATCTTATTATAGTCCCATACCCTAAAGCTTGACTAATGGGGCAACACTGAAAACAGTCCTTGTCTTTGTCTAGCACATGTCCATATGGATGATATTCATTCCCCCACTCAGTTTTTACATCCTGTCATGCAACACATAAACACACAGGAAAAGTCTAGTACTTTTCCAGTCTTTACCCTTAAATGGTTATACTTATGTTTCAATCACTATTGGATTATATGTCAATACATATTCCACTTACAAGTACATGAACATTTTAACACATCAGTTTCCCTGACATTCCACAGATGAAGTAACCCGTGATTATACATATGGAGAGACAAACCCCCTGGTGAGGCAATGCCGGCTGTTACCATGGATACCTGCTGATCTAGAACGGCTCAGCAGTGTCACCACTGAGCCCCCAGACTCCTACTACAAGGTGAGGAATATCATGATTTATCAATTGCAACTCAAATGACTTCACCTGTTTAGAAAATGTAACAGAAACTGAATGAGAATTCAAGCAACGGATGGATGAGAGTCAACAGTAAGCTAAGGTGAAAAAGGCAAAAGCATAAGAACGGGGAGGTAGCACAAAAGCCTACAAAAGAAACAGTATTGGTAATGGGGTATAGGGTGGCCAATGTTAAACTTGGGAAGCACTGCCATAGGGCTTTTGTTTTAGATTTTTATCAATTCTGCTTATTGGTTCTCAGTCCTGGTTAAGATTGTTGTAATATTGTTTGAGTGCAAAAATAAACCAAAATATGTTGAAAGCAAAAAAAAAAACCCTGTATTTATATTCAGCAAATCAGGGGCTCCCCCCATCAAATTTCCACAGCTGCAAGACAATAAGCCGTTATTTAAGTAGAGTAAATGTAATATTTTACAAAGACCAACGTGTCCAAGAGCAGTAAGGCCACATCCTGTCTGCCCTCAGTCCCTGGTCTTCTTTTAGCCTCTCCAACAAGGAAAAGCTGCACCAATGGTTATCCCTGTTTGTTTCTGTTTCTGTAATCCTTCCTCTGAACGCAGTTTCGTCTTTATCTGGAGAATCAGAAACTTTTCTTGGAGCTTCTTATGTTTTTCCTCCATGTGAATCATGTGACCATCAAGCATTTTGAACTTCTGTTGACGCAACTCTCTCTCTACATGGCTCTGGTTTTACTGCAGCGTGGGAATGTCTCTAGTTTTAATATTGGTCAAATAAGGAAGAATTTGATTATTTATCACCAAGATCAGTGTTCGCTGTTCTTCACTTGGTTTTACTAGATTTAAGGCTTGTCTACACAGGAGGCATTTCAGCCACATACAGACGTCTGTCCAACGTGTTTGAATGGAACAGATAGGCAGATAGGCTTAAAGCATACTCGTGCTTAAAGCATATTTTTATACTTCAAATCTGTTCCATTTTATGTATGTGACACATAACAGTGATTGTGTGTTGGGCTCTGAGTGCTGGTAAAAATGTGGGTGACTAATGGAGGACTGATGCTGCTGCTGTCGTGCTGCTTTCAGTATGCCACCTGTGTAGACAGGGACGTAAAAACGCCGCATGCAGGAAATGCTTCGTCGTGTTGGATGGACTTCCTTTGCATGATGTCATTTTCACACACACATCACATTTTGTCCCTTTAAACAAATCAGTCATACCATATTGAGTTTAATACCTTTTAGAAATGTATTTATTCGTTTAACAAGCACAACCCTATTTCACAGCTGTCATTTTCTACTCACGCAATGATCATTTTAGATTTTGGTGGTTAAAGTACACGAGTAGGCAATGACAATTTCTTTAGAAGGGAACATTATGATTCCCTCACAAAGTCTCACTAATAAAACATACTGTCAGGTCTTCAGTGTCCTTCATATGTGTTTCTCCAGACCATTATACGGGAGAACAAGGAGCAGCTTCCTGTGGAAATCCAACCCTTCACTGTGCCTAAGGACAAAATCCTCAAGTAAGTCTCTCATCTCAGTAGCTAAAGACAACAACAACAAAAACAGCATATCTTTGTGAAGTACACTTTTGAGGTAAAATCAAGGAATTGTTGCGGATTCCCTTTATTAAATGTCTGCAGTTGAACTGTTATCATGATGATGGGTTGAGGAAAAAACATTTTAAAAAAATTTGTTATTGATGTGGTAAGCCCACAGAGCTGGATTCATCCAGCAAAGTGAGCAACACCTCAGGGAAAAGGTTCCGTTTACACTGTGTGAGGTCACCCAGAACCAAATGAAATGCCAAGCATATTTCCAGCATTAAAAACTCTAATTGACAACAGGATCTTAAATTCATCAGATTTTAAATAACAGTGCTTATACTGACTGTCAGATAGTTGCTCTATGGATGTCAATGTCAGTCTGTTGATCGCTCCACCACATTTGTCTAGAGTGAAATATCAACTATCAGATGGATTGCCATGAAATTTGGTGCTGTAGTGAATACAGTATATGTAGCGAACAAGGGTTTGTGTAAGTCGCTCTTCTAGTTGTTGGGAATTTTATGATATTGACACCGTCTGTTAGATATATTGTAATTTCTTTTCAACATTAACATGAACAGAGTGAAATAATCAATGATCAAATATGGGATAACCATGTCTATTAGTAAATTATATTATCATAGTTACGTTGGCTTGGAGTGTTAAGTGACTGAACCAACTTCAAATACAAGTAAGAAAATATTCAGATAAAGAAAAAACAAAGTAAATGATTATTTTGGTGAGAAGTTTTGGAACGCCCCACGAACATAATATGATGAATGGACAGTGCCTATAGCAGCGTGCGGAAACATTATCAGCATTGTTATGAGCCCATATTTCCTGTGGAAATGTAAGGCAAGCGTCACAAACACAGCAGGGTACATGGAAATTGACAGGAAGTTAAAGCCACAAGGCAACCACAAGTTGAGGTCTATACCTGCCAACCTTACTTCATGTTAGCACTTACGTGTCAGACTTGTATGAAAAAATGTTAAAAAACAAATCGCTATGGGAACAAATAATTGCCATAATGATTTGAATCTTACCAGCAACTGAATACCTCATTTTTAAATTTAATCATAGCTGAACTCTTTGTCTTTGTGATAATTTTGTGTCTATTTGTGATCATTTTGCATCTCTTTGTGGTTGTTTTGCATCTCTTCATAGTTGTTATGCATTTCTTAGTGGGGATTTTGCATCTCTTTGTGGTTGTTTGACTGACTTTCCATCAATAAATGTTAAGTCACTCCAAATTGTGGCTCTGGCCCAGGGCCCCACGGATCCCTGAGGCTTTTGGTCTTGTGTCCTGTAGGACTCTTCATTAATCCATCCATGGTTTGACGATGTGTCACAAGACAATGTTTTAAAGGCAAAAGTGTTTATACCTGTTGTGAAAGGTTTGCTGTCATTGCCTTATTTTTACTTGATCACACTGCCTTTCTCTCCAATAACTCTTTTGTGTGTTTCTGTACTGTGGATGCTATGAATCGCACAGCTTTTCATTTAGATTTGAAAGTGGCTAAAGTTGGGGGCATTTGAGATCATCAGGAAGTTCCATCTGTGTGCAGCTTCGAGTGTAAAGATTCAAGAACAGGAGTAATGTGCTCAGTTCTCTTGCGCTTCTTTTCCTCTTGCAATGTACATCCCTGATTCGATCCCATTCCCCGTTCACGTGAAGCAAAACTTCTTTTTTAAATAATCAAATCAACCTTCAGCACTTGAGAAAAAAACACAGCGCGCATCTGTCTTGTATCTTTTCACCGCAACTCTGCATCGAGATTTAGGGAATTGTTATTTAAAAAGTAGGTAACAGCGGCAGTAAAACTGTATGTCACACTATGGTGGTTAAACTTTACAATTAATCCGCGGTTCACATGCGTGCCAAACTGTGGGGGGAGATCCGTACGGATCACGGATCAACTGCGATCTATTACACCACTATTAAGCATTGATGGATTGAGTCTATGGGACCATAGATTTACTTAGCTCTCTCACCAAGTGACTGAGTGTCGTCTGTGTAGCTGTGGAAGCAACGTTATTGTCTGTATGACTTGACCTAAAGGGAGAATGTGCAGGTTGTATAATAGTGGCCCAACAGTTTGAGAAATTGTCACATGCAGCCTCCCCATTCTGACATCAGTAAGGGTGTTTCAGAGGCTGTTTGATGATCCGACAAGCACTTTGTCTGAAGCACCTCTTTGTTGCTGCGCAAACCTAAATTTAACAACCTCCTGAATGGCAAAACAAGGGCCATATCCCTCAACTGAAAAACTTAAGTACAAAGTCCCGGTGTAAACATGTGGATGTGACCAATCCTTTTTTTGCCATGCTAGCTGACTGATATATCTTAACTGTTTAACAGATTGCCATGAAATGTTGTACAGACGTTCTTAGTTCTTAGAGGATGAATACATTGGACTTTATCGTTATCCACTGACTTTTCATCTAGCACCACCAGCAGGTCAAAATTTTCACTTGTTCAGTGAAATGTCTCAACATCTACTAGATGATTTGTTACTAAATTTTGTACAGACTTTCATGGTTCCCAGAGATGAATCCTGTTGACACTGGTGATCCCCTGACTTACTCTAGCATCACTAGGTTGACATTTGTGGGTTTTTTAGTGAAATATCTCAACAACTATTGGATGGATTGCCATGAAATCTACTGACTTTTGCCATTGAGGAGGTTGTTCTGACTTTGGTCTTAATTTTTCATGTAGCGCCACCATCAGGTCAATTATTTTATTTGGCTTGGTTTATAACTAAATACCTGCAAAACTAATGACATCCCCATCAGCCTTAGCTGTACTTGTGTTTAATGCTAATTAGCAAACGTTAACATAATAACATCAAAGTAAACTAAGACCAAACCCAGACATAGACTATAAAATGTAGTTAGAAAAATATTGATTGATGTTTTAATAGCTAATGACACAATCACCAACACAGTTTACACCAATTTTGAATTTCTTGTTCCTTTAGCAATGTACTTTTTGACATGTTCAATAACATGTTAACCAAACAGTATCTCTCAGTTTTACAGCCCAGGCTGTCTCCGTTGCTGCTCCATTTCTAGTTTCATGGGCTTCTGTAGTCTTGGGTTTTTTTTGTTCATTTATGCATTTATCTATTATTGCATTTATTATATTATATCTTTATTTGTTCCTTGCTTTCTAAGCCACAATTAATGTGTAAAAGTGTTGTGTACTTCTTTCCTATTGCCTTCATTACTTCAGTGTTTTCCACATCTTTTTATTGTTCTGTGCTTTGCTTTCAGGGTTTACTCCGAAATGTCACAAGTAACGAACAACCTGACACATCCACGGTTCCAGATGACAGAGGAAGAGGATGAGGCTGACATCACGTGGAGCTATAATCACATCAAAGACTACAGGTCAGCAACAAAGCAACACCCGCGCAACATACATTCACACTGGAGCGACCAGATGTCAGAATTACATCACCGCCCACCTGTCAAGAGTTCATTCATGTTTCCCACTGTTAACATCCAATAATCCAATAACAACCCCCCCCCAAAAAAAAACCTGCGCAGTGTGAAACCAACTTCCGGGAAATCTATCGGTGTGTCCCAGTGTTTTTTGGGTCAGTGAAAGAAAGATATGCAAGCTTTACCCTCAGCATCAGATCGCATTGTAAAGTCTACATCATTGGAGCCACCTTGTGGTAAAACATAAGCCTTGTCTCTGGAGTCTGTGAACTGCTAATTTAGCTTAGTTATATGAGTTATTGGTAAATATGAAGCAGAATTATCATAGATAATCCAGCTGTTTAACTGTTCATCCACAGAGCCAGGCTGTGTCCAAAAACACTCATTTGTCCACTTGTTTGCTTTTCCCTACATAATAAATTCAAGTTTCTTTTATTACCACATGGCTAGGCTGGTGGAATTAATCTCAGTAAAGATGGAATGGCTGTGACAGCATACCATATACAACACCAGTGCAAACAAAGGACATAAGTGCAAAAAGACAAATCATACAGTACACAACCAGAAGCTGGTACAAGTCACTAGACGCTGAAAAAAAAGGTGAGCTGGGTGGAGAGGGTCATCTGTGATCTTAATTGCTCGTGAGATGGTGCGCTGTGTGTGTATATGGAGTCCAGTGTGGGGATTTTGCAGCCTCTGATCTTCTGATCCTCTGATGCTCTGGTGATAATTCTGTCCGTTTTATTTGTTGTGTGCTTCGGTGTGTTTCCATACCAGACAGTAATCAATAGTGACAGGATGCTCTGGATTATGGCTGTGTAAAATTGGACCAGTAGACCCCGCCTGGCCCTGTTTTTTGAGTTGTCTCAGGAAGTAAAGTCTCTGTTGGGCTTTTTGCATTTGATGGTTGGCCCCATTTCAGGTTACTGCTGATGTGTGCACCAAGGAACTCGGTTGTTATAATTGGTTGGCTGTTTTGTTCTGAGATCATTCCAGTAGTCTTTTTTCCGTTCAGGACCAGGTCCTTTTCCCTACACCAGTTGACTGACTTCTCTACCTCCAGTCTGTAGGCGTCTTCATTGTCTTAAACACTAAATACTTACAGTAGTAGTAATTGATATTCAGGACACTATGAACAGTCACTCAGGTGACGGGTACAGTGTTGTCAGTCTGCAATTTACACATCTATCAGCAAGAAAATAGTGTGCATGCCATGGACACCACTTTTTTTTGTTCCATTGTGGGAATGTTTTACAGCACTATATAGTGCATATATTTGACACTCAGATTTCAGAGGCTCAAACAATATGGCAGACAGTAAATGCAGTGCACTAGGTAGCAAAAAAGAGTGGTTTCAGGTTTGCTGATTTAGTAACAGTATGTATTGTTTCCTAGTGAATATTGCCACTAAATGTGCTTGAGAGCCCAGCAGTAAAGACCTTTATGGTTGTCAGGCCACAAGTCGATTCTCAGTTAAGGCTGGTTTATTACACGCGTGGTCAGACCCAGAGTAGGACAAAAGTACAACCCCAGAATCTGCACTGAGACAAAGGAAGGCCTGCCAAGGTGTAACTACTTTTGTTGGACTATATATTGTCTTAAAATAATTGTGATAAACGATATTGTCATTTTAAGACTATTTTTGCCACTGATATAATGATAATATAATTGCATAATAAGGAAAGTACACCCTTTCAAAGAGCAATGGACTTTTAATTCTTAAGAAAATTCAGACAATGGAATTGGAATGTGAAAAAAATATGAAAATATCCAAATTAAATAAAACATTTATAAAATAAAACCACACACCCAAAAGGATACCGGCCTGTTCATATTAATAGGCTCTCCTACACAAACCCAAAATGTTCCCACACCAGAGGTGGACTTATTCTTCCAAACTTTTCTGGCTGGAGGTCTTTTGGAGTGCAAGGGGCACTCCTGAAGACTTTCTTTGACTCTGTGGTGGCATCAGCCATCTTTTATGGAGTGGTCTGCTGGGGCAGCGGCATCTCGGCTGCCGACAGGAAGAGACTTAACAGACTGGTAAAGAAGGCCAGCTCTGTCGTGGGGAGCCCTCTGGACACTGTGGAGGTGGTGGGAGTCAGGAGAATGATGGACAAGCTGTCATCCCTGCTGGACAACACGTCCCACCCCCTCCAGGACACTTTGTCTGCACTGTGCAGCTCCTTCAGCGACAGGCTGCTTCACCCGCGGTGTCTCACGGAGAGATACCGTAGGTCCTTCCTTCCTGCAGCGGTCAGACTGTATAACTACCACGGACCCTGGTAGACCACCACACGAGCTGTAACCTACTGTCGTGCAATACAAACACCTATGTGCAATATATGTATATATACACTTTCATAGTATAATATTGTTATTACTGGCTGTTACTTCCCTTGCACTAATTTCATTTACTCCTATTGCTGCTCCTCACTCACTTACTTATTACCATGGATGTGTGATTTTATTATGTGTGCTTTTTACCATGTCATTTTATTTTATTGTCTACAATGTCCTCTTTCTGCTGCAACTATGTAAATTTCTCCACTGTGAGACTATTAAAGGATTTCTGATTCTGATTCTGATTCTGAGTGTTTAGGGCTAATTAGCAAATGTTAGCATGCTAACATACTAATCTACAATGGTGAACATGGCAAACATACCTGCTAAACATCAGCATATTAGCCTTATTCATGGTCATCGAGATTAGCCAGGCCTGTGCAGAATCGATCATCAGTGATAGACGCACAATGCATGCTGGTGATATTTGTGTCCGACTTGATCCCGACTTGCTCTGACGTCATGCGCACGTGGGCAATGGGAACCGCACGAGATCGAGGCAGCTGTATTTTTTAGAGCCAGGCACCGCAGCTGCTCTCTACTGACTGCAAGACCCAGGGCATAATGGGAAACGCCTGGCTCTCGCCTGATCAAAGAGCTCATTGGTTCTTAATTTTGACCACAAACACCATGTTTTGTAGAATATCCAAATTTTCTTTGTAATTGTAATATTTAACGCTAGATTGTAGGCTATATGTTGTGCAATGGAGATTTAATCCGTTAACATCTTGTGTGACTGACAATAATAAAGTTCATTTCAGCCATAACTATCCGAACGTGGTCTGCAAACTACAGGTAGCCTGCAGGTGGATCTAACAGGATGTAAATATTTGTGACTTCCTGTATATTCTTTGAAGGCTGCTGGAAATTGATTTGACTGCTGCGAGGCCAAGTTCATCTCTATTGTCACTGTGAACATGTTAGTATTCTGATGTTAGCATTTAGCTAAATACAGCCTCACAGAGCCACTAGCATGGCTGCAGACTCTTGGGCTGAATTCACACCAAATCAGGTGCTGCGGCAAAAACGCCACATTGTCGGTTTTGGAAAGTTATAGAAATTGTTGGACACAGCCTCCCCCCCCCCCAATCCAATATTTTAAAGATGTGGGTGTGTGAGTAAGTACTTAGTATAGGCTTACTTCCGCATTTAGTCTTGATCAGTGACATCAGAAAGGTTGTTTAAGTCAAACACTGAAATGTAACAAACGTACGTCATCATCAGAAAAAAAAAGTCACTAGTCAATTTTTATGTTTTTAGCACAAAGACACATAGGAGGAACAGGGATTCAGACAGACAGGTCAGTGGAGAAGAAGCTAAAGGAACAGCCAACTGTCATACAGCTGATACTCCAGTGAGTGACAATGCTGAACCTCAGATTGCTGGACTTGACCGCAGGCCCAGACTCTGGCATGGAGGTGTGAACTTCAGCTTGACGACATGGCACCCTGCTGCCAATTAGGAAGGTGTTAGGGTGGGTATCAGGGATAGGACCCATGTGCAGATAACTCAGGCAGACTGGATGCAGTTCAATTAGTGAATAACGGCTTACATGTATGGGAAGGCAGGTAGACAGGCAACTGACAGATCCAGGTCCGGGTAACTGAAGCTCACAGGGCAAGACACATGGCGTGCAGGAAACAAGGTCATGGCAATCAGAACAACCCAACACAGAACAATGGAAGGGGACCGGTATAAGTAGGTAAGTGGCTAATGAGGGAATCAGGGGCAGGTGAGTAATGGGGAGCAGATAATCAAGGACTAAAAGACACGAGGGCAGGAACTGAAATGACAGGTTAGAATTTCAAAATAAAACAGGAAACATGACATGGACTAATGGGATGTAACAGTAGGATTCCCTCCCTCCTCTCCTCAACTCTCATCTCCTCTCTTTCACCTTCCCCATCTCTTACACTATTGTCTTGTACAACCTGTTCGGTTTTTTATCTGGCTGATTGATGGACTAGTGTAGAATAGAGTTTACTACTTCCACAGAGTTTTTGGACATGGACACAACTCACCCAACACTAATCTCCTCCTCCTCCCGCCTTCTTCCTCTTGGCTTGGACATCAATCCCACTACTGTGTCTTACGTCCTTCTCTCCCTGAGGTTTCTCCTCCTCTTGTTGTTCCCCCGCATCACTTATCTAGGTGATGACATCCATCTCAAGTCACGGCAGACAGGCTGCTCTGTGTGATGTCCAGTTGCTTAATCCTACACTTATATCGAGTTAGCCACTGTTAGCCTTCTGACATGCCAGGCAGGGGACATGGAGCCAGGGAGCGAGGCCATCAGACAGACAGACAGCTGCTGCTCTGGGGTGACAGTCCAACCTCCCCCCTTCCCTCCCTCTACTCCTACTTCATTGTACCTTTTAAATAGATTCCCTCACCTCTATGTTCTCGCCTTCTTATACTTCCTGTAAAAACATTTATGGAGAATAAATACATGCACATACTGTCTGCACACACACTGAGTAATTTTAGTGCTGACAGGGTGACAGGAGAGACTGTGAGAATTCAGCAGATCAGACAATAACAAAGAATCAGGACCTAAAGGCTTACCAGCATCACCATTTTTTTCTTTAAATTAATCCTTATTTGTTCCATTTAGTTTCATATAAAGCCCCAGCCAAGACAGTAGCAGCACATCTATTTTGTATACAGACCAACAATAAAAACAATTCATAAGTCACAGACAATTAGGAAAGTTTTCCTCCGTGTACCAACAGTTGTACTTGGCTTGTTTATGCAAAATTTATAGTGGAGTTCTGATTGCGCCTTTATCTGCTGAGTGACTGGAAATAGTAAGTGGTGACTTTCCTCCTCACACATTTACAATGGT
>LKNJ01004606.1:0-30264 GCA_002120245.1 Maccullochella peelii | reverse complement strand
CTTGGCAATAAATCTGATTCTGATTCTGATTCTGATTCTGATTATTAACATTTGTGAGAAATAATTGACTGAAATTCTAAAAAGTTGAGTATTTTAACAAGTGTTTCCTTTCTGTGATCATTTCTTTATTGTATATTTCATTCTTCTTTTTTATATTTATTTATTTTCTTTATTATTATTGATAATGTGTATGGGTCTCAGGGATGATGCACCACCTGCTGAGTACAGCCAGAGGGTGCTGTTGGTCTGCACAGAGAGAGCTGCAGGGGTCTGACTGTGTCTTCTTCTGTCAAACAGGAAGTAAACTTAGGAAGAGGTGGGGGGGGCAGGCTGAGACTGGCAGGTCAGGGATGGGCGGGGCCAGAGAGAGAGAGAGAGAGAGAGAGGAACCTGTTTCTGTGATTTGGACTTGCCCCTTCAGCAATAGAAGAGCAAAAAAACCACAAAGAGCAAGATGGTTGGATCTGACTTTTACTGCCGGTAAAACACAACTATCTGTCTATCTATCTATCAATGTTTCTATTGATCTGTCTATCATCTGTCTATCTGTCTGTCTGTCTGTCTGTCTGTGGGGGTGATTCTGTCATGTTGGACTGAGTTGCAGTTGAAACTTTTTCACACTTTTTTTCTTCCTTTTTTTTGTGTTTTGATTTTTTTGTGTATGTGTGTTTTTCTTGTGTGTCTTTGCTTTGTGTTTACGTTTTATCTGGTTGGTTTGGACTTTAAATTGGAAAAGTTGTTTTTACTGCAAAAGTGGGGAAATAAAGTCCTCAATGGGTTTGAAAAACCTACATTACAGAGACATCAGCTTGTTCCCACACCCACATTACGGGGACTCTGTTTGATTTCAGGGTTAAGAGTTGAATTTCGGTAAAGATTAGGGTTGTGTGTGTGTGTGTGTGTTAATGGTTGGCAGGAATGTGTCACCGGGTGTGCTGAGCTCAGAGATGGAGCACTGTGTCCTGATTGCAGACCATAAACTCAAAGTAAGCAGGTCCTCAGTCAGTAGAAATCTGCAAAAATGACAAAATGAAGTAGCGAACGGAGGTGAAACATGTTGGAAAAGAACAACAAGGAAAGTGTTAAATCTTTGGAAAAGCATTTTGTTTCCTCTTTGTGAAATTTAACTGACAATCTACAGCTGCAGATTGATGATTAATCTCAGTTGGTATAAAATAGTGAAGTATGTTGATTTCTTGTAGTACAGTATACTGTAAAGTGTGTTATACAGTATATATTATTTGGGTAGCTTGTGAATTTCCCCCTGGGGATCAATACACTCTTATTGATATAATAATATCATAATTGGTTCATTGATTATATTTTGTATTTTTAATCTGAATCTGTAAAGTAACTAAAGTTATCAAATACTTGAAGTTGAGCAACAAGTAAAATATTTGCCTCTTAAATTTAGTGAAGTAGAAGAATAAAGTAGCAGAAAGTACCTGTAGGCCTACTTCAGTGCAGTACTTCAGTGCAGTACTTCAGTACAGTACTTCAGTAAATATACTTCAGTGCAGTACTTCAGTAAATGTACTTACAGCAGCAGGTGAACTCACTTACTACACTTCAGAAAAGTAAACGTTCAGAGCGTCGGTTTAATATTCAGACGTTTTTCTATCTGAATGAAAACAACTGGAGTCTGTTTCTGTTTGTTTTGTGGCAGAAACAGATGCAGACAGAAGAAAACAAGTTTATTTGATTTAAAGTCACAAACACTGAAAATTTAAACTTAAAGTAAAAGAAAATTAGAAATGAAGAAAGCAGTAAAAGGATCACTGGCAGTAAAATAAGATAAAATTCGACTTCTTTCTGTTAATTTCTCATAGAAACATCAGATATATGTAAATACAGTAATGTCAGTGTGTGTCACGTATAAGTACACATATAGCACATATACATGTACACAGCCCAATACCTTTTCTCGTTATAAGGTGACAAATATCCCAAAATATGGAATTCTCCTGATTTGTGCGCATGTTTGAAAAATGCATTAGATTGTTTATATATTTATTCAGTTAATGAAGAACTTAACTTTTTATTTAAATACTGCAGTTTTCCACATTTACCTCTGTGTAATAAAACATATTTTAAATGCTAATTTTATTTTCAAATATTTTACAAAACAAACAGAAAATTGCATATGATACGACCTAGTATCAACCTAACTAATATTTTACATAAACTACACTAAGTTATGTAAAGATATATTTCCATAATCCTAATAAGGTATGAACATATTAAAACCACACATGTCAAATATATATATTATGTTGAATATATGGATATGAATATTCCTGCTTCATTTTAGCACAAATAGTTTAACAAATGTCCATATATGTAAACATACTGTATGTAGTTCATTATTTAATATTAGGCATATATCAGATTTTTATATGGGTGTGGGAAACTCATATTGTACAAGTCTCTATTAAGTAATGTATGAACATGTGTTTGTAATAAGGCATAAACATGTTCAAATTACATAGTTTAATACATTTATATTGTGTATACGGATGCATTTTACAGTGTATTTAAACAACATATTTTAGGGGTTTGTGCATTTATGCTACACATTAGCACATAGAGATTTTATTAGAATGTGAAAAACTAATATTAGATTATGCGAACATATGTAGTCCATTATTTATTATATATGTTCATATTTGGCCACATTTCAGATTTCAGCTGCGTTTCAGCTTTATATTACTGATGAAGAGCTGCTGCACGTCTGGAGCTTTTATATTTTATTCATTTTGGTAACATACATCATGTTACGTAACACGTTGGAGAAGTCTGTTGGTGACAGAACTGTTCCTGAAGACGCCATGATCTTCAGTAGAAAGGTCAGGGGGTTATTTAGTGTCATCTTCATCAGCATCATCACATCTGAACAGAACTAGCAGGCTCGCTGGAGACGAGCCAGGTGATCGCCGCACAACGCAGCTGCTTACATTTGTGTCTGACTTGATCCTGACTCGCTCTGACGTCACGCACACGTGGGCCACGATGACCTCACAAGATCGAGGCGCCGCAGCTGCTCTCCACCGACCGCAAGACCCGGGACATGATGGGAAACGCCTGGCTGTCGCCTGATCAAAGAGCTGATTGGCTCTTAGTTTCCTGTGTAACTGTGATATTTAACGTTAGGTTGTTGCTGCATGTTGCTCAGCGACGGTTTCATCTGGTAACAGTAATAAAGTTTATTTCAGCCAGAACCATCTGAACGTGGTCTGCAGACTACAGGCGGCCTCCAGGTGGATCTGACAGGTGGATCTAACAGGCGGCCTACAGGTGGATCTGACAGGCGGCCTACAGGTGGATCTAACAGGCGGCCTACAGGTGGATCTAGCAGGATGGAACCTGCTGTTTGTCACAGCGCCCCCTGCTGCTGCCGTCACTTTCCAGACAAGGAGCACTTCATCTCCAACGAGCCTGCTGACTGGCTCTGCTGCACAGTCCTGCTAACAGCCAATCAGAGAGCAGGATTCTCAGTTCTCGTGGTTAATTTAATTTAGAGTCTGAATACTATGGGATTCCTGGAGCAGGTTTTATGGGTCCTTGAACAGGTTTTAGGGAACCTTTACAAGGTTGTAGAAGTCCTTGGGCAACTTGTTTAGGACCATTAGTGCTTTCAGAGGTCCTTCAACAGGTCCTTGAAGATGAAGAGGTTCTTGAGGAGGTCGCAGAAGTCCTTGACTCAGTTGTAGAGGGCCTTGAACAAGGGTAGAGCTTCTTGAAAATAGTGTACAGGTCCTTGAGCAGGTTTTAGAGATCCTCGAGCAGATTCCAGGGGTCTTTGAGGAGTTTCCAGAAGTACTCAAGGAGATTTTTGGGATCCTTGAACTGCTGACCTGAGCAGTTTGATACCTGATTTTAACAGACAGCTCACAGCCAATCAGAGAGCAGGATTTCTGTATTTGTGGCGTAAACAGATAAACCCACTGCGAGGCCGGGCATTCCTGCTGAAGCTTCTTTGGGCTGTTTGAGGCTCCGGGAGGCGGAGTCAGCTGACGGGGTTATGATTTAAACTCAGTTATTTCTGTGTGTGTGTGTGTGTCTGTGTGTGTGTGTGTGTGTGTGTGTGTGTGTTTAACTGTAACCACACCCCGCTCTCATACTGAGGCTAAAGGTTGAATCCACTTCAGACCTGCTGAAACATGATTGGCTGTTGGGTTTATGATGTCACGTGACACCTGACACCTGCTGGGTGTGGGTCACAAACATGTTGTTGTCTTCGTCTGCTTCTCCTTTAAATTCTTTGTCTCTTCTGATTGGCCGACGGGGCGTGTCCCGCCACAAACCCTCGACCTCGGTTTAATGATTGACAGCTCTCTCACTTTATGTTCTCACACACACAGTCCTGTGGTGTGTGTGTGTGTGTGTGTGTGTGTGTGTGTTACATTCCTGGCGGAGTGGGTGTGGCCCAGAGACAGAGACAAACGGGGGGGGGGGGTCGGCTGCATTCCAGCACTTCAGACTCTCTCACACACCTGCCTCAGGTGCCTCAGAGCAGGTTTGACTGTTTTCCTCTATGAAGACTCTTAAAGGGCCAGTCGGGGATTTTTCTTTAGTGAAACTTTATTGATCTCTGCAGAAGGAATCACAAAGCTGAAATCAATCAGAGGATAAACAATATATTAAATTATTGATAGGTAAGTTTAATAAATATCTAATAACAGCAGAGTGCAGCTGGGCACAGTTCTGTGGAACATTTAGAGATTCAGACAGAAACAGATCATATTTATTGATTAGTTATTGATGATGTTTTAGATAAAAAGAAACATGAACATTCTGCTGTTCAGCTGCAAACATGTCTACTGCTGTCCGACTATTGTTCCTTTACAAAGACAGGAAACACACACACACACACACACACACACACACACACACAAATTGGTGTGTGATGTCATTGAGGGGTGGAGTCTGCACAGCCTCGTGGGCGGGGCTTACAGCAGACAGGAAGAGCAGACACTTCCCTGTGTAAACAGAACAGGCCTGAGATCAGCCTCCTGCTATTGTTCTGTGTGTGTGAGTGTGTGTGTGTGTGTGTGTGTGTGTGTGTGTGAGTGAGTGAGTGAGTGTGTGTGTGAGTGAGTGAGTGAGTGTGTGTGAGTGTGTGAGAGTGAGTGTGTGTGTGTGTCTGTGTGTTGCTCAGAGGCTCCTGGACAGCTGTTGCTTCACCTCAAACGTTCTCACAGCCGGTTGTTGTGCTCACCTGGTGGAGCAAGTCCCCCCTCCTGCAGGTCTGAATACGTTTGATTCCACAGACAACAGAAACAGTTGTTACCTGTGTAATCTTGTTTTTCTGAGTTAAGTGCATGTGAACGCATTAAGTCTGCATGCTGCAGGTGATGCCCCTCTACCTGGTGAGTGGGCGGAGTCTGTGGTTTGGAAAGACAACCTGCAGACTGTTGTGATCCTCTTATATAACCCTTCGTTTCCTGGAGGGCTTTTACTTTGAAACCTTGAATCAGTGGTTGAGAACAGGAGAGTTGTTGAGCAGAGCATCAAACAGGTGAGTGTACCTCTTACTGTACTGAGAAACTGTACAGGTGACTCACTGCTGGACGATGAGAGAAAGGAAGACATGAAAACAGACTGAAAGCACGAGGGTTAGCGTTAGCTTTAGCTTCCGGAGCTGCAGTTCAGAGCTGATTGTAGTTTGACTTGTTCTGACATGAAGAAACACATAACTCTCATTCCTCTCTGAGCCTCTCTGCTCACAGGGAGTCTGTTTGTATTCCACACTTAAATATATAATGATAAATATTAATCAATGCTGAAACAAATAATTAAATTAACTGTGAGAGTTGTGCAGGTGTACCTAATAAAGTGGCCAATGAGTATGTTTATGTTTGTTTGTTGTTTCTGGCTTTTCAAACCAGATGGAACCCAGTTTATTCACAGCTTCATGTGTGACATCATCACTGTTCAACTGTGTTCAGGTGTCCAGGTGTTCAGTTGTTCAGGTGTTCAGGTGTTCAGCTATCCAGGTGTTCAGGTGTCCAGGTGTTCAGTTGTTCAGTTGTTCAGGTGTCCAGGTGTTCAGGTGTCCAGGTGTTCAGTTGTTCAGGTGTCCAGGTGTTCAGCTGTTCAGGTGTTCAGCTGTTCAGCTGTTCAGTTGTTCAGGTGTTCAGCTCTTCAGGTGTTCAGCTGTCCAGGTGTTCAGTTGTTCAGGTGTTCAGCTCTTCAGGTGTTCAGCTGTCCAGGTGTTCAGTTGTTCAGGTGTCCAGGTGTTCAGCTGTTCAGGCGTTCAGCTGTCCAGGTGTCCAGGTGTTCAGCTGTTCAGCTGTTCAAGTATTCAGGTGTCCAGGTGTTCAGCTGTTCAGGCGTTCAGTTGTTCAGCTGTTCAGCTGTTCAGGTGTCCAGGTGTTCAGCTGTTCAGGCGTTCAGCTGTTCAGTTGTTCAGCTGTTCAGTTGTTCAGCTGTTCAGGTGTTCAGTTGTTCAGCTGTTCAGGTGTTCAGTTGTTCAGCTGTTCAGCTGTTCAGGTGTTCAGGCGTTCAGGCGTTCAGGCGTTTAGCTGTTCAGGTGTTCAGCTGTTCAGGTGTCCAGGTGTTCAGGTGTTCAGTTGTTCAGGTGTTCAGGCGTTCAGGCGTTTAGCTGTTCAGGTGTTCAGCTGTTCAGCTGTTCAGGTGTTCAGCTGTTCAGGTGTTCAGGTGTTCAGGCGTTCAGTTGTTCAGGTGTTCAGGTGGTCAGGTGTGCTGTTCGATGCCCGTGTGTAAACTTGTTTAAGCCTTTGAGCCTATTGAGTGAGAGTCCTTCGTCTTCAGGTACTTCCTGTCATGGGTGCCAAATGAGTTGTTTCCCAGACGGAGTTGAGCCAATCAGGTGAGACGGCAGCCGTTCACATGGTGATGCAAAATTATGCACTTTAATATCATTGCATGAAACATCAGAGTGGATTAAACCTAAAGAGGACTGCGAGGACAGTTCATATAACATTTGTTAGAAAACAAAGAAGAGAGACTGAAGTTGTTCTGTCCCTTGAGGCCGTTACACAGCATGATGAGTAAACACTCGCAGAGAGATAGATATTTGATTTCTGAAGGCTCATTCTTCAGAAAAAAATATATGACAGTGAAATACTTGAATAACTACACTACAGTGCTCATATGAAGCCTGCTGTGGGTTGTCTCTGTGCCTGCAGGTAAAACGCTGCAGAGTTCCTCCCGTATTTGATTAATACGACGAGCCAAACCTGCTCTGACGCTGCTGCTTTGCTACCAACTCCATCCAACAGCAAACTACACCAGCTGCTTGCTGTCCTGCACCTGAGTTCACTCTTTATAATGTTTGTGTCCTTTGTCACATAATACAGGCTGATGAGAAACACAAACAATCAACAGGTCTGCCATCGCCATGAGGAGCTGTGATGTAACATCTGCTCCGCACAACATGATTGGTTGATGCCTTTATTCGCGTGCGAAAGCCCAGTAACACTGCATTACTTTGACACTGGGGTTCTCTGTCTTACTGGGATTTAACGTTAGTTGGAGGGTTGAGGCTAATGCTAAGCTAGCTGCTGGATGGTCGGTCTGCTTGTTAAACCACAGTGTGTCTTTTTTTTCTACATGTGTTAACAAGAGACGGAACGTGTGTGTGGAGGATTTGAAGTTGAAGTAGAAGACGTGGATCTTCATGTGTTGTTGTTGAATCTGCTCCATCTGGTCTGATGGGAGTTCTCTCTCTTTAAGGGGGCTGAAGAGCAGATGTGACCTTTGACCCCTCACCTTCAGAGTCACCTGCCCATCTTTCTGAGGGTGGTGGGGCCTGAGGAGCCCAGGGCCATCACCATGGCAACAACCTCCTCCCTGCTTGGCAGAGGTGAGTCCTCGCTTTACAAGAGACAGCAGCAGTAATGTTATCAGTAGCACTTAAAGTAGTAGTAGTAGTAGTAATAGTAGTAGTAGTTGTAGTAGTAGTGGTAGTAGTAGTAGTAGTAGTAGTAGTAGTTGTTGTTGTAGTAGTAGTAGTAGTAGTAGTAGTATTAGTAGTTGTTGTAGTTGTTGTTGTAGTAGTAGCCGTAGTAGTTAAAGCAGTAGTAATAGTAGCATTAGCATAAGCAGCAGTAATGTTATCAGTAGCAGTTGAGTTAGCTTTAGCATTAGCTCGTGTACTTCAAATGACACTGTTCTTTATTATTTCCTGTGATCCTCCGGTCTGGTCCGGGTCCTGCAGGTCTGGGTCTGGTCCTGGTGGAGTTTAAGTATGAGTACCAGGGTCGGGACGGGGCGCTGGTCTCCATCAAACCCAATGAGCGCTACGTCCTGCTGGCTAAGACCAACGACCACTGGTGGCAGGTCCAGAGCGACTGCAGCTCCAAGCCCTTCTACATCCCCGCCAAGTATGTCAAGGAGCTGCCGCCGGACGTCCCTTCGCCTCTGGACTTTGCAGATCCACCCAGTCCTGAACCGGTGCTGCTTCCTGTGGCGGCACCGGTCCCCATCCCCGTCCCTGTTCCAAAGACTCTGGAGGAGCACAGCGGGACCAAAATCAAACCGGGGGATGAGGTGACGATCCGACTCAGACCCGATGCTTCTAACAGATACCGCAAGACTGAGAACCGCATGTCCACGTTCGGCGTCCCACTGGACTTCCATGACCTGTCGCCTGTTGTGGCACCGGCACCACGACATCCCAGCAACCCTCCTGCTGGTCCCATAGAGACCAGGACCACAGTCACCAGTGAGACTACAAACATGGCCGACGATGCACTGAGCAACAAGCACCTTTCAGGGTACCTGGACGACCACAAGGACTCTGGGAAACATCGAGTTCCCAGTTTCAGTCCAGTAGACCCCCTCTCCACACCCCGGGCCCAGATGCAGCCCATTCCCGTGGAGACGCCGGTGGTCCCCGTGGTCCCCCCCCACAACGACCTCCACAGCACGCCCTCGCCATCTCCAGGTCACCATGACAACCAAGAGTCCCCAATAGAGCCGGAGGAGGAGGTGAGCATGGAGGAGAGCGGCGGCGAGGAGGATTCACCGCAGGAGGAAGAGTCAAACCACATCTACGAGTCCATCCAGGACCTGAACCTGGACCTGGAGGCTCTGGTTGGAGGAAGAGTGAGTCCCAGAGCACCGGCTGAATCTGCACCTGCCGCGCCCCCTACACAGGTAAGACACCTGAGACCTTCTCAATCCGTTTTGTTGTGAAACATCATGTGTCCGATAGTCTTCATGCTTTTTCATTTGAGAAACAAACCATTTATTTTGTCAGCAGCAAGCGGGGGGGGGGGGGGGATCACGGCTGAATGACGGCACACTCGGCTCTGTTCTGGCATCATCAATAATCCAAATGTATCAACCGAACTGATCCAAGCGGTTCTGATGTTTCAGTCAGGCTGCCGGTCTTTTTACAAAATAAAAGCCCTCCTGCATGTCATTTCCTGCAGCGTCCACGCAGGAAGCTCAGAGAAGAAAAAGAAAAAGCTGTTTCCTCTTTTTATTCTCATCAGAGCAGAAACACGGCTGACCTTTGACCTCCAGCATGCAGTAAACTTTCATTCACTTTTATTTTTATTCATTTATTTATTTGTTCAGGTTTTTAAAAATGTATTATATTTAGTTTGATATTATTATTCATTTGTATTTTATTATTTTTATTTATATTGTTTATACATTTTCTATGATTTATCATTGTATTATTATTTGATTTATCTTTATTATTTAGAATTATTGATTAATTTTCTTTATATTTCTATTCTTGTTATTATTATACTGGCCTGTGTGAGTCTGGTGATGTCACAGCAGGATGTGATGAGGTCAGCAGGATGTAGTGATGTCACAGCCGGCAGGATGTGTTCAGGGTCGGACGGGAAACTGTGAGAGGACGACGCTGCAGCGACACCTGCAGGACGAGAGCGGAACAACCAGAGAGCCACACCTGAGTGTGTGTGTGTGTGTGTGTGTGTGTGTGTGTGTGTGTGTGTGTGTGTGCTGCAGTGAAACATTTAAATACAATAAAATGATGGTGAGTTCCAGGAGTCCTTGTCCAGGCTCAAGGGGTCCCTGAATAAAGTTCCAGGTGTCCTTGAGAACTCTTTATGAATTCCTGAGGAGGTTTCAGGAGTCAGTGAGGAAAGTCTGGGGGTCCTTGAGAAAGTTCTATAAATCCGTACAGAGGTTCAAGGAGTCTTTGAGGATGCTGAGGAAGTTCTATAGGTCCTTGAAAATGCTCCAGGAGTCCTTGAGGAGGTTGTAAAGAGACGTAGAGGTTCAGTATCAAACCTGCTATCTGGTTCAGACTGATTCAAAAAGGTTGATTCCCCAAAAATCCAGAGGGGGCGGGTTACAGAGGGAAGGGGGGGCACCGCCTGCTGAGGAGAGCTGCAGTCTGGAAATATGAAACAGCTTCAGTTACAGACAGACTGTCAAAGTCTCCACACACCCACAACTGAACTTTAATGTTTCTAAAAACAAGCAGAAAACAATGGAAGTTTGGAACATGAAGCTCAATCGGACGGCTGCTGTAGCTGTAGTGTTACAGCCTGCTGAGCTCAATTATGATGAGTATTTAATGTGTATTTAATGTGTATTTAATGTGTATTCTCTCTCTCTCTCTCTCTCTCCCTGTAGGACCACAGCTCGCTCGACCCTAACTCGCCCATCTACGCTAATGTCTCCAGTCTGAAGAAAACGTCTCTCCCTCAGATCTCCATCTCTGGCCCCGCCCTTCCCTCATCACCTCCACCTGACCACGCCCCCTCCACTCCAGACCACACCCCTTCACCTTCAGTCTCCTCCTCTTCCGGGATGATAAGCCCCTCCTCCCCCCTCAGTCCACAGGATGGATGGCAGGTAAGGTGACCTCTGACCTCTGACAGGTGTGTTTCAGCAGAAGGAATGAAGAAAAACAAACCTGATATTTCAGTTTTCTTCATGTTTTCATGCACATTCACTTGGATATATCCTGTATATGTATATAATGATATTTATATTTTTATGTATTATTCTTTTAGTTTAAATGTTATGTTGTTTTAATGTCTTTGTCCTCCTGATGTTCCTGTGTAGTTTATAGCTTTTATATTTTATTTTATCTTATTTATATGTAGTCATGTTTTTATTTGTATTTCCTGTTAGATTTTCACAGTTTCACACTTCCTGTTCTGAGTGTAAATCTTGTCTCTCCATGCTGCTGCGACTCACTCAGCTCATTAAAGCTGAATCAGATGTAATCGGAGCTGTTCAGGTTTGTTCCGTGTGATCGAATGAACAGGTGACGCTCACATCTTCCTGTCGAACAGGTGACGCTCGCTGCTTTGCTCAAAGACACATTTCAAACTAACGTGCTGAGCAGGTTTCTGTCGGAGAAACAAAGAGTCACCGTCGTTTTTAAAATGTAATCTAAAAATTTAAAATCACAAACTTTCCGTGTATGAAGCTGTGTAAACCACATTACATAATAAATACGACTGCACCTGAACGCACCATCAGTTCTCCTGAACTCGACTCTGCTGTTGAGATCTCGTTGACTCTGAACGTTACCTGTTCAGGTGCACACTGACCAGGACAGCGGGAAGGTGTTTTATTACCATCCTGGAACCAGACAAACCACCTGGTCCGACCCCCGTGGCCCCCCAACCCCCTCCGCTCGAGACATGGACCAGTCCAGGGGGGGCGAGAGGGGACAGCTGACCTCCCCCTCCCCTCTGCTCTCCCCCGCCTCCTCTCAGGTACGAATCACCTGCAGCCAGGTGTGAGTGTGTGTGTGTGTGTGTGTGTGTAAATGAAGCTAATAAAATGCTAATTGACTTGAAAGTGACAAAGTCCACTTTGCTGTTAATGTTTGTAAGTTCAGTTGTTTATTTGCTAAAACATCATGTAATAAACAGAAGCAAGCTAATAAAGATAGCACGTATATGATGTGATGCATAACGTGCAAAGGAATAAAAAATATAATGTTGGTAAAATATAAAATGTACTTTATTAAACTAATTAAAATATGCGGTGAACTCACTTCCTGTCAGGGTTCCTGTGGTTGGGAGCAGCTGGTGGACGAAGTCTCAGGCAGAATTTACTACTACAACCCCACCTCAGGAGCCACGTCGTGGGCCGCACTCTCCCCCTCCCCGCCCCCCCCACCCCCCCCGGGACCCACAGCCAACAGGAGGCCCGACGCCGGCCCGGTATGGTCCTGATGAGCGTGAAACAGCTGCTCACGCGCTAACCTGACAAATGTTGTAAAATGTTTGATTTTGTTTGACTGAAAATATCTTGACGTCAACAAAAGAGTCAAAAGAAGTTAAGAAGTTCGAAGACAGAATGTGACTCACCAAATGTTTAATTTATAATTATCAGGTAAAACGTCAGAGGTGGAAGGTGACGATAGGAGAGCTTTTGACTTCAGATTATTTCAGATCATTTTCTCAAATTAAAAATGGTGAATTTTCTTTAATAACGCTTGTTTATTTGATTAAACTGAAGCCTCCACTGCCGGAGGAAGATTATCCTGTAGACAACGACGCTGTCTTCACCACGGTACAACACATACACACACGGACACACGCGCACACACGCATGTGCACACGCATACGCACACACACACACACACAGATTACATTGATTTTACAACTTTGACATGTGAATCTCTCATCAGCTTTGACGATTAATCTCCAGTTGGTTCCTGGTTGTTTTCCCAGAATGCTCAGCAGCACGTGAGTCTGATTCCCAGAGCTCAGCTGGACCTGAAGGACAGAGACAGCTCCCAGTGGAGGCTGCAGGAGGTAATCAATCAATAGATCATGTAAGTGAGTCAGGTGGTTTATGCGTCTGGTTTTCCGTTAATTAGTTAATTGATTGTTCCAGGTCCCACCTTTGCCCAAAAGGCTGATGGGAAATGGAGTTTCTGAGGAGGGAACGACTCCACAGGTCAAGAACTGGAGACACAGCGTGGCCCAAGATGTGAGTCAAACCAACATAACAATTTACACAAACAAGATAACGTGTGTGAACAACATGAAACAGATAATAATCAATAATTGTCTCTGGGTTGCAGACGTTTGCTCCCAGCCACAGGAGGAACATCTCTGACCTCACTGAGGTGTCCAACAGAAAACAGTCCCCTGACAGTCCACAGGTAGACACACACTCACCTGTCTCACTGTCTCACTCACCTGTCTCACTGCCTCATTCATTCATTCGTTCGTTTACCTGTCGACACCTTGTGATGTCACCCTGTTCTTCCTCATCAAGCTCTCTGATAGGCACAGACTGAAGAGGAATCTGTCCAATCGGAGCACAGGCTCCCACCAGCTGCACGTAGGTCCTGGGCCCTGATTGGCTGCTGAGTTGCTGGGTGTCTGTCGGGTTGTCTGTCAGAAATGAGTGGTTGTGTCAGATCTCCTGTTGTTTCCATGGAAACTGTCTGTTACAGCAGAACCAGCTTTTACTAGCTTTTGTTCCAACACAACGAGAATCAAACTAACATTTTATTTCATTTCTAAAACTCTAACTTTTTACCTGAAGGGAACTTTCTGGGCAGTTCAGACAGACGGCGCCCCCTGCTGTGTTCCCTCAGTATCGGCTTCAGGCTCAGCAGGACGTTTCAAACATTATGAAATATTATTCCTGAACGATGCTGTCCAATACTCTGAGACAGACATCACAACAAATATCTGTACTAATACTACTGTTTTAAATGTCCAGATGTGGCTGTAATGAATACTGCAACCTGTAGGGGGCGCTGGCAGGACCTCAGAAAGTTGCCCAGTGGTTCTCCACTAACCCTCCTAATTACACATATTCATTCATCATGTGGATAAACACTTCTGAAGCTCTGGTCGGGTTCTGCTGATGCTTCTGCTGATGGTTCTGCTGATGGTTCTGCTGATGGTTCTCAGGTTCACGCTGAGGAACTAACTGCTCTGCAAAGATAATAACAACAGCACATTTCACAACAGGGAACTTTTAGGTAACAAAAGACATCAACTGGACCAGAAACACAAAGAAGAAACTGGATCCAGTTAAGATGAAAGAAACAAAGAGACGATTCAAGTAAAATGAAAAACGTCTGATCTCTGATCAAAGCTGTGCAGGTGTGACTGCAGAAGGTCCTTGGGGACGTTTTAGAGTTCCTTGAGTAATATCAAGGGAAGGTTTTGGGGATCACTGTGAAAGATCCAGGGGGTTTTGGGAAGTATATAGAGGAACTTTTAGGAGTTGTTAATGAGGTTCAAAGGGTCTCTGAGGATTTTTCGGGGGTCCTTGAGTAGGTTGTCCTTGTTGTTGAGGAACTTCTAGGGGACCTGGTCTAGGGGCCTATGAGAAGTTTATAGGAGTCCTTTGTGATCTTCCCTGAGGAGGTTTTAGTTGTTCCTGAGTAGGCACTATTGGTCATTGAGGAGGTTCTAAGGGTCTGTGGGGTTATTCTACAAGTCCTTGGGGATCTTTTAGTGATGCTTGAGGAGATTCCACGGGTCTTTTAAGAGGTTGAAGGGACTCGAGGACACCCTAATGATGTTCTAGAGGTTCCTGAGGAGTTTCTAAGGGTCACTGAGGAAGATCTAGAGTTTCTCAATGGCAATCTTCGGCTTCCTTCAGGAGGTTTTAGTAAAACTGAACACACACACACACAAACACCACTCCCATGTTTACACAGGAGTCAGATTTCAAGGCCGACCTGCAGGTTTAAAGAAACCTGAAGAGTCACCTGTCTGTCTGCCTGTCTGTCTCTACAGGGCCATCTGCTGGAGAAAGCAGGAATCATGAACAAGACCAAAGTAGCTGATAACGGCAAAAAGATCAGGTGTGAGATGTCTCCTTGCTGAAGATGCTTTTATTTCTGCAGTTTCCTTCATCTGATGTCTGATGTGATTCCACATGTGGGGCAGTTTGTTAACTTTGTCTTATTGTGTGTTTGTTGTTGACAGGAAGAACTGGACTCAGTCCTGGACCGTCCTCCACGGTGGGATACTCACCTTCCACAGAGACCCCAAATCTGCTCCAGCTGGGGCCGCTGTAAGAACCAGTTATACATACTGGAACACTTATTATATATACTGTAGTAATGTAGCTGACCCTAAGTTATGAGGTTATTAAATATAACAATAAGTCACAGAAATCTTTAACAAATATTTCAGCAAAGAATAAACATCAACCTGCCTGTCTGTCTGTCTGGTTCATCGTTCATGTTCCCCTCAGGATGAACTGTAATAACTCTTCATCTAGTGCCACCATCAGGTCAACATGTTAATGTGTCCAACACTTTGGTTTAAATACCTGCAGAACTACAGACATTCCCATCAGCCTCAGCTGCACTCTGTGTTTACTGCTAACTAGCTAATGTTAGCATGCTAACACGCTATGCTAAGATTGTGAACATGGTGAACATTACACCTGCTAAACATCAGCATGTTAGCATGGTGATGTTAGCATTTAGTTCGAAGCACTGCGAGCATGAAAGTAGACTTTTCTTTAATCTTATTCTGACTTTTTTTGTGTTTGTAAAGAAGGTTTAAGTGGCATTAAACATGTCGTTCACCTGCAGCCCAGAGCGTTACAGTGAAACTGATCCATGATGATGATGATGATGATGATGATGATGAATTCCTGTTATTCAGAGTAAATCATCACAGATTGTTCCAGAATACACCGTGGAGCTGAGAGGAGCCTCAGTGGGCTGGGCCTCCAAGGACAAGTCATCCAAGAAGAACGTCCTAGAGGTACACCATCTGTTACCATGGTTACAGTCTGCTCTAAAGGCTCCACATCTCTGTTACCATGGTTACAGTCTGTCCTAAGGTTTCTATGTCTCTGTTACTGTGGTTACACCATTTGTTACCACGGTTACTGTTTATTCTAAATGCATGGTTTCATTTTCACCACTCTCATCATGTGCTTTATCATTGCCACCGTGGTTGCCGTGGGTACTGGAGTCCTGCCTCTCTCTGACTGGCTGTGTTGCTGTGGTTACTGTGTTGTTGTGTTTGTGTGCAGCTGAGGACTCGTCAGGGCTGCGAGTACCTGATGCAGTACGACACGGAGAGCATCATCACTGATTGGCTCAAAGTGATGCAGGACGCCATCAGACAGCTGGTAACACACACACACACACACACACACACACACACACACACATATACTCACACACACACGCACACACATATACTCACACACACACACACACACATATACTCACACACACTGCAATAATAAACTAGTTGAAATACTTCTGAGGACTTCCCAGAATGCCTGTTTGTAAAGTGATTGACAGATAATGAAGATAAAGATTATTTATTGATCCTCAGACGGGAAATTCAGGTTAAATTAATAACATTAGCAGAAAACAGATCTGGGGTTGGGACAGCTGCTGTGGAAAGGTGTTTGATCCAGTTGAACTCTTTCAGGATCCAGATCATCTATCAGAGGACGAGGACGAAGCCGCTTCAGACAAAGAGGACAAAGACAGGAAGAGGACCGGTGAGACCACAATCTGGGAGTTAAGATTTTGTGGGCAACATTTTTTCTTCTTCTCTTTTGAAGTACACATGACTTACATAAATGAATTATATTCTTCTTCTCTGTTTTAGCGACCAGGAGTTCATCAGGAACGGCCGAGTCTGAGCAGAGACGAGTTCGGACCAAACTACGCCGTTTCCTCCAGCGGAGGCCGACGCTGCAGAGCGTTAAAGAGAAAGGCTACATCAGAGGTGAGCTGGCACCTGTCACCAGACAGGAACCTGCTGAGGGTCTGATTAAACTACAACTGATCAGGACAGTGACCGCTGTCTGAGAGCGCAGTCCGTTAGTGAATAGTGAGCTATTATGTAGGCGAGGTGTGTAGATTGTGTGTATATTGTGTGTAGATTGTGTGTATATTGTGAACACTGAGTGAAAGACTTTTTATCTCTGGTCCAGATAACGTGTTCGGCTGTCACCTGGATACACTCTGTCACAGAGAAAACACCACCATTCCCAGATTTGTGGAGAAGTGTGTCAGAGCGGTGGAGAGGAGAGGTAAACACACAATCGACACACACCTTTAATACACACACACACCTTTAATACACACACACCGCAGGCTGATGTGTGTGTGTGTGTGTGTGTGTGTGTGTGTGTGTGTGCAGGCCTGAATGTGGACGGGATCTACAGAGTGAGCGGAAACCTGGCTGTGATCCAGAAACTACGACACAAAGCTGATCATGGTAACAAACTGCCTGCCTGTCTGTCTGCATGCCTGCCTGTCTGTCTGTCTGTCTGTCTGCCTGTCTGTCCGTAGGAACTAATCATCGACTGCATTTTCTCTCTGGGTTAAAACCACAGACTGTACATAAAGATGGCCGACGCGTCTCCACTTCCTTCCACTGTCCATAAATGAAGCCAAAATATCCCAACTCAACCAATCACAGCACACTCTCAGCTGTCAATCATGAAGTCACGCCCCCTTTTTATAGCATCAAATAACTAATTAAAACACTTGAACAAACATCAGCGTGATGAGAACGACCTAACCTGACAGAAACCGTCTGTGGGAACATTTTTTCAGTTTGGCCCATGTCCCATCCGCTAAAATGGAGGGGGTGGGGCTTATGACCTATACTGCAGCCAGCCACCAAGGGGCGATGCAGAGGTTTTGGCTTCATGTCATCCACCTTTATATCCAGTCTGTGGTTTAAACAGTCGGATGGATCATTCAGACCTTCAGACAGCAGCATAAATCTGTTTCAGTCTGTTTGACAAAATAATCTCAACTCAAGGTCCACTTACGCTTTACGGACAAACCTGAAGACGAGCTAAAAGCTACAAACACAAACCAACAAAAAGGTGTTTTAGTGTTTGACGTCAGGATGGAGCAGAAACCTGACGACTGAGTAAATCCACTAGACACCACACTGAACGTGTTCTCGTACCAAAACATACAAGGACGCCAACCAGCAGCTTGTTGATATGCAGCGACGTTTGAGCTGAAAAGACCAAAAAAGGAGGAAAAAAGCAGAGAGTTTGATGAGACCCTGGATGGAGGCGTGTAGGACTGTAGAGTCCATAGAGGGAACTGGAGTAAAACAAAGCTAACTTCAGGTAAAGCTTATTTTCAGGTACGTCTCCCTCGACCAACACACAAGTCATCAGTCGCTAATATCAAACATGTCAAAAAATCTTCATGAGAACGACTGGCAGCGACTGGAACAGACCCGGTCCAAATCAGATTCATCATCGGAGACACAGTCATGTGTGGCCACAACTTTACCAGCGTTTTCCGAAGCACATCATCATCAGTGAACAGATTTAGCTTACTTTGCACAGGTGTCATCACATGACCTCAGCATGGAAGTGGTTGTATTTGAGGGGATGATGGCAGTCCCTGTTTCAGTTCACAGATAGTCTCTGGTGTCAGATGTCAATGTCCTCCTTGATCTTTCTTCAGCCGCTCACTGACTCCTGGCCAACAACTTATACAAAGTTTAACTTCCTAATAAATTATTAGGACATGATGGAGTGCTCTTATGATGTCCTGCTGTATGTGTTTGATGTAATTACACTGTGTTTATGTCCAGAGAGGAGCTGCAGCAGGTTTCTACAAACTGAAGGTTTCTCAGTCTTTTTCACTATATCCCTGTTGTCTCTGCAGAGGAGCAGCTGGACCTGGAGGACGGACAGTGGGAGGAGATCCACGTCATCACCGGAGCTCTGAAGCTTTTCCTGCGGGAGCTTCCAGAGCCGCTGTTCCCCTTCAGCTGCTTTGACAAGTTCATTGCTGCCATCCGTCAGTACACAAAAAACCTATACACGCCTCATGCAGAGCCTACAAAATGCTGCACATACATTTAAACCACAACCATGAAAATGTATCTGGCAGGTTATGATATGAAGATGTTAAAATCATACATGGAGACAAATATTCTGGTCTTAAAGTGAAATTCGAACCAAAACATTAACATGAAATAACACTTTTTGGTATCAATCATACGAAAATACACTGTACATCTTCTTACGTAAGTCTGATACGAAGTACAAACCTTTAGTTTAGCCAAAATACAGCTGACACGTTCTGTATTCACTGAGAGTTAAATCTGAAAAACATCCACTGAGAATCAATTCAGCCCAGCGACTCCTCGCGTCTCCAAACTGAACTGTAACAACTTCAAAGCCGTGTTTTGGATCTAAACTGTTTCTCTTCTCACATTTATTCACAAACTGATTTTGAAGGAAAGTTTAGGAGAAATTTAACAACGTTTCTACAGTGACTGACACATTCTTCCACTTTCAAATTCAGAGGTGAAAACCAACGAGAGCTCAGCGAGTTGTGCATTCATTCAGCCAGGTGTGGGGAGTAGAAATCCTCATGGGTCCAAAATTCAGGATCCTATCTGAAAACGACCCATGAAAAACCTACCTGAACCTGACGTGCACAAATCAATTTAAAAGAAATTAAGAGACCCAAACCTGAAAGGGACCAAGATAGACACCAATTAGAGTTTACAGTCTGTTGCAGTGACATGTCTAACTAGACCACAATGAGGCAAAAGGAGTTGTGCTGATGGTGGTGCAAGAGAAAAGGACATGGGGTCTCCACAATCATGAGGAATTGTCCTCTGAGAAACATGAATATCCACAGATCATTGGGCCTGTAGTTGTTTACCATGTTTATGGTCCCTTGTTAGCTAAAGCAGCTGTTTGCAGGAGCGTTGCTATTTGAAAAATGAACCTGTCTGTGTTTAGAAGCAGCTCTGTGCGTTTGTTCCCATGCAGAAGTCCCAGACTACAGCCTGAGAGTCTCCTACATGAAGGACCTGGTTCGCTCTCTGCCTCTGCCGAACCACGACACCATGGAGCTGCTGTTCAAACACCTGCGCAAGTGAGTTCACTCTGAGGCTTCTTACAGCCTGGACAAACAAAAGACGCAGGACTAGTTCTTATACTCATTAACCAAAGGCTGATAGTAAACCAGAGGTCTGGCTTCACCTCCAAAACACTCACAGCACACAACTTGTTGATTAACTTGTTTGGTGTTAACCTGAGGTGTTTTGGGGGATAATTCTGCTCTGGGTCTGGTTTCACAGAAATCCTTTAGGCCGGGATCAGACAACACCATATCAGCCTGAAAATGGCCTGATGCAACAAATCTGGGATGTTGGCTCAACAATTTCTTTCTTATATTCTGTAGGACAACTGACTCTGCATCTAGGACACCTCTCAGCTAATCATCACCCACTGACTGCTGAGAGAAAACTCAAATTAATCTTTGGTTTGCTAACAATGCAACAGTCTTTCTTTGTGCAACCAGACTCAGGAGGACATTTTAGTTAGACCAGGACTAAATGTATGGTCACATTTGCCTTCAGTCTCCTCAAATTGTCCCACAACAACACCAAGAAAAAGACAATATGGTTGTAACATTGTAAACACATGGTAATAAGCAATAGGTATCAGTGACATCAAATTGAAATGTAGGTTAAGTCAGTATACGAACAAAAGACTCCTGAAAACGTCTTCTCTCATAAAGAAATATTGAATGAAGAAATATTGAGTAATGCTGTAGTTTGCTGTCTGGTACTGTGATGATGTACAAAACAGAATAATTACTATTTTCAAACATAAAAAAATAATTCACCTTTGCTCAACTTAATCTAACAGAGCTCACACTAAAACAGGAAACATATTCTTAAATTTCTCTCTCTCTCTCTCCAGGGTGATTGAGCACAAGGAGTCTAACAGGATGTCGGTTCAGAGTGTTGCCATCGTGTTGGGCCCCACGTTGCTCCGCCCCCAGACCGAGTCAGCCAATATGACGATCAATATGGTGTTCCAGAGCCAGATAGTGGAGCTCATGCTCAATGAGTTCCATACTGTCTTCTCCCAGAGGTAGGGGGAACCTCCTGGAGCTCCTCGGAACCTTCCAGAACCCTCTGTGGACCTCCTGGAAGCCCCCCAACAACATGAGACCTGCCAAAAATCTTCCAAAGTGTCAGAGAACCTTCTCAAACTTTGGACCTAAACATCACCTCCTCTTTAACCCAAGTTCACCAGGGACTGAACTTGGAATCTGCTGGCTACACGATTCCCCTTTCTAACCACTGTGTCCAAATTATAGAACTTGAATGCAACCACCTAGAACCCTGGACTGGTTTTGAAACCTTTGTTAGCAGCTTTGCTCTTCTTTCAAGGCAACAGACCAAACAAAACACATACTTAGCACCTTACAACCCCCAGATTTCTTACTTTAAGACAGAATTGTCCCAGCAAGTTCCAGAACCTTCCAGACACTCGTAGAATCCTGGACTCAAACATCATCTCCTCCTTTTTTTTCTATAACAATTTTGTGGATATTTAAATGTATGGGGGGTTGGACCTAGAACCTGTTGAGTACATAATGCTCTCACCACCAGACCACCAAGCCTCATGTAACACAGTTATCTTACCTTTGAGTGAGAACTATCCACACAGGTTCCAGATCATTTTGGAACCTTGTAGAACTCTGGAACCAAATGTCATCTCCTCAATTTATATGAAATTCTGTGGATATAAACCTGGAATCTGTTGGCTACACAACCTCTCACCACCAGACCACCAAGCCTTAAATGACCCTGGTAGAACCTGAGTGGAACCACCTAAAACCCTGGACTGGTTCTAAGATGAGATTCTTGCATCCACAGACATGACAAGCTGGAATATCACAACAGACCAACAATCTTCAAACAGTGTTCTTTCTTGGCACCTCAAAAACACATAAAATATAATATCAAACTTCTTGACCTCCATGAACCGCCCGTCTCTGGGGATTCTGCCAAAGCTTTTCTGTTTTTAAAGAAAGCTGTTTTGGTATTCAAAGGTCTCTCAGGAGCTAAATAACAGAAGTCATCCCCAAGGAAAACCTCTTCTGAGGCAAAAAACGTCACATCAAACAGGATTTACTTTCCATGGAAAGACCTCAGGTTTTGGGCTTACCCATCCTGAACATGAACAGCCTGTGGAATCTTTATTTACAAATAAGGAGTCGGTCTAGACCTGCTCTTTATGACAAAGTGCCCTGAGATAACGTTGTTATGATATGGCGCTATATAAATAAAACTCAATTGAATTGAATTTATGTGATGCCTTAACCAAAAATGTAAACTCTAGTTGGGTTCTTTTTTTCTTTTTATGTCATATGTTTTCAATTATTTGATCAGTGTCTTAGCATTGATTTACTGCAGGCATCAAAAGACTTGATGCTGATTGGCTCAAGTCTTACCTGCTCACTCCATTACATTCAAGCAGCCAGTGTTGTAATTGATGATCTCTGCTGCTCTTCAGGTGTTGGTGTCAGACTGTTTGTTGTTCAGTACAGTCTCACAGTGTCAATCAGACTTAGTTTCTACATGTAGATGAAAAATGGATCCTCTACAATCACACACCTGCCTTTTAGTTTCATTCAAAATATCTACCTGTCCATGTTCATAGACTGGACTCTCAGTAATTAGGAGCTGGTGTGTTCCCAGTATTGATCAGTACAACAACCAACAGTCTGTGTTGCATTCACTGACACTGGAAAACACATATTTGCACAGAAAAGTCATCTTCTAAGTCAGTATATATTGATACTAAGTACACGTTTTACTTAAGTTTGAAATGAACAAGACCTTCATCGTATTAAACACTGGATCAATATTTCATCTTGGTGATGATGTCATCAGTCATGTACAGTATGGAGCCATCGGGCCAAGTGTTGTTTTAGACTGAGAAAATTAACACCAGAGAAGAAGCCCTTTATCACAGGATGGAGATGAAATCAGAATTCAACTGAGAAATGATCTAATTGTTTCCAGTGTTTGTGCTAAGCTAGGATAAGCACATCCTGGATCTATGCATTTAAGACAGAGAACAAGAGGATTCATCAAACCAAGTGTTTCTTTAAATCTAAATAAGGTTTGATAGAAAATTCAGAGGACTCAGGATGTTTCCCTGAGGGACTCCACAAGTTATTGAAGACAGAAAACAGGATTTAAAGAAATTTATTTTTTTAAGGGATGAATTTTACAGGCCCTGTGATTGACTGATGACCAGTCCAGGTGTACCCGCCTCTCGCCCAGTGTCAGATGGATAGGCTCCAGCCCCCCGCAACCCTCTGAGGATAAGCGCTATAGATAATGGATGGATGGATGGATGAATTTTACAGGAACATTTTTGCTGTTGGATTTTGTGTCCTGCTGTAACGACGAGTTGTAGAAACGCTAATCTGTACCATGCTGTACGTTTTTATAGTATTGAGTTCTATTCTTCTATCTATTACAGATAAAGAACAAAATTAAAAGATTCAACTCTGTACATAAGAGGGTATTTTACTGACCTTTAATAAAAATGAAAATGATCTGTATGCCAGTGTTCAGGTGTGTTTTGTCAAATACTTCTGTCTTACTTCATGCACCTGCAGCCTTGGCAAGAAACTGAAACTCAAACACTTTTATAAATCCAATTTATTTCTACATGAATTCACAAAATAACCATAACTGTGAGTCTCTACCACATCTGTTGCTCCATTAGTTACAAATGTTAAAATAACTGCACCATGCCCAAATATGATGTCTTAAAAGTCCAAAGAGACAAAGAAAGAAACAAACGCTGAGCCCTGCTCTCAATAAAAACTGAGGTTTCTGATGCAGCTACTGTTCAAATATATCAGTAAAAGGTTTTATGTCAGTGACTAACAAGCTAAAGTGTAATTATACAGGAAAGATGAAACCGCACAAAGAAGAAGCTGTAATCCAGATTAATGAATACAATCCCAAACTGCACCGTTAGATAAGAGAATGGATTTTTATTGGCACAGATACTGTTTATGCACGAGAACTCAAATTTTATTGGCTCGGTCATTTAATTGTGAACCAGATTAAAAGCACTTTGTACCTTTGTTTTGAAGTGTATTGTAGAAATAAAGTTTACTTGCATGCTAACAAGAAACCTTAAAAAGTCATGTTATAATCATTAATTTTAATTCCACTTTAAAATCTAAACATTTAAACTTGATGAAGAAATCGAAACTGTAAAAAAAGGGGGAAAAACAATGTTTGTCCTTGGCATACAGGTGTGTGGTTGTTACCATGGCAACCCCGTTAGCATATGTTCCCTAAAAGACAGACAGAGAGATAGAAAAGGTCTCACAGTCTCTTCAGATATTCTGGGATATTTTGTCTTACGTGTCACATGAAGCTGAAACCTTACCGGAGTTAAGCTGCGGCGGACCTGAGGAGGGAAAGATGGGACGTTAGAGGGACGTTTCAGGTCAGGGGACTCACATGTAGACCAACGAACCTCCAGCTGTACGCAGGTGTGATCACAGGTAAACTGAAAATCAGTTATCAATCAACTGCTACATTTTATTAACATTCATTTTAATGGATTTAACTAAGACAGGTACATTTTCTGTTCTGCTGAATCCGTTTAACAAAATGAATTATTGACTTCTTTTCACTTTTTAAATAAAACCAGAAAGTCTCATCTTCAGTCATGCTGACGTGGACAGCAGAGTTGGTTTGTGTGTCTGTAATTTACCTGTGATCACACCTGTGTAATAGATGGTTGACATGGTTGATGAATGACTCCTGATATAAACTCTCAGTGATTGTTGTTTTGTCTCCTGTGAATGTCTGTAGAAATCTGATGAAAACCTCATTTAAGATTTAAATAAATAGAAAATAATGATGAGAATTTAAATTCAAATTTATGAAAGATGACTTGAGGGGATCCTCAAGGTTCGATGTTCAGCCCTTTATTGTTTATATGAACTGTTTGTAGTTGTACCTGTGGTTTTGCTCTCTTTTAAATTGTCCATCAGGTCATTCCTCCCGACCTTCTCAAACACCTGCTGGGTCACCAGAACTGGCTGGCTGCTGTACGTCTGAACGATCAGATCAACCGTCTTCCGTCTGTCTGCGTTCTCCAGGTCACAGGGTGAAATTTCCAGGAAACCTTCATCTTTATTCAGGGTGCTCTTGAGTTGGGATCCAAACTCCTGCAGGTAGTACTTGAAGTCATTAAACTCTTCAGCTTTCAGCTTCTTGAGCTCTTTCAGCAGAACCTCTTTCACGGTGCCCATCACTGCTTCCTGTTAAACACTGGAGACACATTTCACATCAGTTTCTACACCAGCATCGTCAGACACGTTCGTTAAATAATATCAGTGCTGAAAGTTACTCAGTACATGTAATCAAGTACTGTACTCTACAGATTTCAGGTACTTTACCTGAGTGTTTCCATTTTATGTAACTTTATACTTCTACTGTATTTTTTACTTCACTACAATTATTCGATGGCTATAGTTACTAAGTACCTTGTAGATTCATATTTTATATAATAAATGATCTGGCTTGATTTTGACGGATTGATTGATGATTTTAAAATATGATTCATTGTTACAGACTAATCTGTAGTTAAAACTAGCTAACTGTATATAAAGTGGTTCAATTTAGTTTAGTTAATTCATTAATCAATAAGTTGATTGAAAGAAAATGAATCAGCAACAATTAATAAATTAATTGTTTGAGTAAACTGAATCTGAACTGTTGTTCAAACAAAACAAGACATTTCAATATTTAAATATTTGTACTTGATCACAGATTAATCTAGAAAATAGCTGGTAGAATAATCAATAATGAAAATAATCTTTACTAAATACTATTTTATTAAGCAGAAGCTTTAATAATTGACTGTATGTTCAGAATCAGCACATACTGAATAATATGGAAACATGTTAATGTCACTTCATAAAGAGCCTGAAGCCGTTCGCTCATCACCACACGTGTCTGTAAACACATACACGATCTATAACTGTAAAATATATGTGTGTACATACAGGATATGTGCCTTATATTGATTTGGATATATTATTATTATATATTTACTGTATATGTCATTTATGACCATAATCAGTTGTTTCTTTGGGAACTTTTCTAAATCAATTAAAATGTGACACTAAGCTGTTTTTCCCTTATAATCAGACAAGATTCCTAAAAACAAGTCGGTCCAGTCTGAGAGTCTCACTCACAGCAGGAAACAGGTTTATGTGGCTCCGCCTGAAGGATATAAACATACCTTAAAACTTTTCAAACGTAGGATCAACCTGTCAGATTCTCCAGTGAGCTGGAAACAGATAAATATAAATATAAATGTCAACAGATCACAATACTGCATCAACTGTAGGAGTTTTTAAATCAGCTTTATTCTACATCTCAAACTGTTATTATATAGGGAGTTTTTCCTTGCCACTGTTGCTTGTGCTGCTCTTGGTGGGAATTGTTGGGTCTCTGTACACATAAGGAGTCGGTCTAGACCTGCTCTTTATGACAAAGTGCCCTGAGATAACGTTGTTATGATATGGCGCTATATAAATAAAACTGAATTGAATTGAATTGAATTATAAAGTTACAGACACGAGGAAACATACAAAAACCAAACCTGTCACTTGTTTATTTGTTTGCAGACTAAAGTATATTTGAGTTTCAGTTTAAAAGTGCAGAAACGTTTCTCTCACCGAGTGTCAGCGTCGTTCACTGCCACCTGTCTGTCTGCTGTCGCCTGTCTGTCTGCCACCCGGTTCACTGCCTCGCCCTGAGCCTGATCTGCAGTCACTGTTATAAAGCCCCCGTGTACCTGGACCTCCTCCAGGCTCCGCCCCCTCTCACTTCTCTGGAAATACCTTCAGATTTCACCTGAAGTCACATGATCTTTGTTTTCTCGCCACACAGGAACTCAGACTGCCGGCCTCTGTCATCATCGTAAACACAAACCTTTATTTTTCAAATATATCATAATAACAAATATTAAGTTGGTTAAAATAATAACATATATATATATATAAACAAAACAATAAAAGAAACACATGTGACCTTTGTACCTTCATGAAGAGTGAAACTAGTTTACAGCAGTTTAAAGGTCACAGCTGTGTGAAATACAAACAGTCATGTATCAATAAGCACCAACAGAATGAAATCAATATTAAATATTAATTGGGTCTCAGGGCAGAGGACTGGTTTCCCATTACCATCTCACCTTTGTCTTACCTGTGACTCTGCAAAGTTGCAATGTAGAACAGGAAGAACTTCAGGTGGGTGCAGACTGACAGATCAACCAATCAAAGTATTGATTGTTCACATTGTGCTGCTGTTTAGTTTAAAATCAGCACAAACAGGAAGAGATGATATTTAGATGATCAATATGAGTTTGAATATATTGAATCTGCTGTCACCTGTCTGTCCTCGTGTACCTGTCTGCATGTCTTTTATTGTGATATGAAAGAAAGCGTCAGCTGAACGTGAAGCTGAGCGTTCAGACTGAAGCAGAAACAGAGTGACACCCTCCGTCCAGCGGGGGCAACACCGAGCTGCGGTCCAGTCAGGGAGGAACCGGATTCACCTGAGCTCTGAGCCTGGACTGTTGCCCTCCACCTGCCGTCCGGACGGTTTACACCATCAACACCAGTCAGATAAGTAACTTTATCATGTCGCTCCTGGATCAGACCTGAGTTCACTGATCCAAACTAACGGAACCAAACAGCTTCAAATCAATCAGCTGGTTTACCGCTATCATCGATATTAAACCCACTGTCACTGCACTGCGCAGGCGCGGTCCGGCAGCCCGTCGTCATGGAGACGGTTTGTTGTTTCTGACCTGCGAGGAGCCTGAAAACAGCTGAAACAGCTGAAACACCTGAAACACCGGGAGCACGAGGAGGCGAAGCTGTCTCAGGTATCAGGTTTCACCTATCTGTGGAACTGCTGCTAGCCCGGAGCTAACGGTAAATAACAGCTAGCTCTGTGGTGTTAGCAGCTCAGTGGCTAACGTTAGCTCTCACTGAGAGCTAACGTTAGCCACTGAGCTACGTTAGCTAATATAACGGTAAACCAACTTAGAACTCATATTGATTAAATAACGTGTGAATGAGTTAGCATGGAAGGCTGCTAAAGTAATAGCTTTGCTAATGTTTAGTCAGAGTTCATATCAGCAGTGACGGAAGAAGTACTCAGATACTTTTCTTAAGTACAAGTAATAATACCACAGTGTACAAATACTCTGTTACAAGTAAAAGTCCTGCATTCAAAATTTTCCTTGAGTGGAAGTACAAAAGTATTACCATCAAAATATACTTTACGTACCAGAAGTAAAAGTACTCATTATGCAGAATAATATGATATTATGGGATTGTGATTATTGCTGCATTCATGTGTTCATCACTTTAACGTTGCAGCTGGTTTGAACGGCTTCACTGTGTGTACTGCTGGGGAGCTTTATCTGTGATAAACCTTCATTTATTAGCTGATTATATTTTGTATCAATAATCTGAATCTGTGAAGAAGTGAGCTGAGAGGTCAAATATTACCTGAGATGTAGCGGAGTAGCATTATAAAGTGACCTGGAATGGAAATACTCAAGTAAAGTAAAAGTACCTCAAAGTGTATGTACTACACTGTACATCAGTATAAAGTCCTGGAGATGCAACGGCTCGCGTTCAAGGTGATTCCAAAACTGCCAAGAACAAACAGTCTGTACGCTAAGTGTCAGAGTACCTGTAGGTTTCTATTAAAGTATAACTGTACCTGTGTGACATCATCAGGCGATGGCGAGATCACAGCGTGATGTCATCGATTTCTCGGCGCTGGAGAAAGAGCTGCAGGGGGCGGTCCAGTCCGAGCGGAGATACAAGAGAGAGAACGAAGCAAAACTGAGAGCCGTCAGCCAGAGAGTCTCCTCCTACAGCGAGTTCAGGTAACTCCAGGGTCCTGGAAACACTTCCAGGAGGTGTTTTAGAAGGTTTCTGGGTTCCTTCCAGACATTCAAAGAGTCCTTAAAGGCTCCAGCATCCCTGAACATCCTGGATGATTTAAAGGCTAAAGTAACTCCTTCAAGACATTCCAGGAGTCCTTGAAGGAGTTCCAGAATGCTTTGAAAGGTTTCTGGGATCACTCAAGAAATTCCAGGAGTCATTGAATGAGTTACAGGATGCTTTGAAAGCTAATGGAAGGAGTTCAAGGATGCTTGATGGGGCTCCTGAACTTATTCAAGGACTCCTGGAATGTCTTGGAGCTCCTGGGTGCTTGAGAACAAAGACATTTTTAGAAGTCCTTGAAGGAAATCCAGGATGCCCTAAAAGACTCCTGGGGTCCCACAAGACATTGCAGGATCCCTGAATGATTCCTTGAAGTAGTTCCAGAATGTTTGAGAGGCCTCCTGGTGAGTTCCAGGCTGTCTTACCTGTGTGTGTGTGTGTGTGTGTGTGTGTGTGTGTGTGTGTGTGTGTGTGTGAGTCAGAGACCTGGTCCTGTCCTGCCACCTGAGGCCTCTGGAGAAGAAAGATAAAGACGGAGCTCCACGGAAACAGCCCTGGAACCCCGTCGCCCCGAGCAACGAGTGATGGGTGGTTGCCCGTAGCAACAAGGAACACCTAGACTGTGTTTAAATACTTTTTTACTGTGATTTTAATAAAAGTGTGAAAATCATGTTCAGTTCAGTAAAACTTCAGTTTGTTCGGTTTTGGAGATACGTGGTTTTCACTGATGACACGTGGTGACGACTTAATAAAAACAAATATGAAACATATTTAAATAAGAATGAACGAACATCTAATATAGAAATTAATTATGTTATTTTAAAACTCGTACCAGATTCCATTCATTTAATCAGTAAAAATAGAAGAAAAGAAGCGGAGCTGTAGAGTGTCAGAGTGACCAGCAGGTGGCGCTGAAGAGCTTTTAAACCACAGCCGTGAAACTCCTGCAGCAGCTGTGTGTGTGTGTGTGTGTGTGTGTGTGTGTGTGTGCGTGTGTGTGTGTGTGTAAGAGACAGGAAGTCTCGTCCAGGTTGAGACAACTCTCTAATGGCTGTTTTTCAGAATAAAAGTCCACATTTTACCTGACAGCAGCCGTATTTATCTCGTGTTGAGTATAAAATGTCAGATACAGAAATACAGTATAGTGGAGGAAAAGAACAATATTATTATATACACGTATTATTAATAGTGGTTTTCTTTTATTATTGGATATAGCCACAATTTCTTCATTATTGAATGGACTCTGGTGTAAACTGTCATCATTAGTAGTCTATTTAATACATTTATATACAGTATTTTCTATATATTATATATATACATGTAGATCCACATGTTCATATGTTGGATCTTACTGTTGCAGTTATTGATCCCAAACAGGCACCGTGTTCACTTCAGGTCTTAATAAAGTTTTTCTCTCTGATGTGAAAACAGGAAGTGGTTCGAGCTGAACAGCTTCACACACAGAGGAGGAAACACAGATAGGAGGTCTCACTCTGAACTTATTTATGAGACTAACCCCC